>JAUCNO010001440.1:1855163-1871427 GCA_032353835.1 Enteromius viviparus
AACCGATAACCGATTATGGTAAAATGCTCAAATATCGGGGAAAATATCGGGAAATCGATATATCGGTCGATCTCTAATCCTAAGGGTTAATCTCTAGAGAATACATCTTCTCCTTCTACACATCTATGGATGCCAGGCTCTGGGACAGTAAGATACATCCCAAGGGGAAGCATTAGTCCATTGCTAAAATGATTTTGGCTGTGCGAGATGAAACACACTGAATGACATACACAACTAGGTGTGGGGTTTAGATTGTATTGTTTTTTAAATACTCTCTTATGCTCACTAAATTTATTTACAATAATTTATTTACAGTAATAATGTGAATTTTATTGTTAATATCATTGTTTTTTTTGTTACAATTTATGCATATAATTACTATTACTTCAGATTTCACGTGATACCTTCAAAATTATTTTAATATGTTGATTTGGTGCTGAATAAACAATTAAGAAATAAGTTCTCATTATTGTCAATGTTTAAGTTGTGCTGGCTAATAATTTTGTGTGGAAACCATGATACAATTTTTCAGGATTCTTTGATGAAATACAAAGTTCAGAAAATTATAGAAACATCCTTACTGAAATATTTCATGCATCTTTCATGAATAAAGGTTTATTCTTTAAAGAAAATCTTACTGACCTCAAATCTGTTGAATGGTATAGTGTATACAATTATTAAAATATATATTGGAAGCTATTTCCTCACTTTCTCACCACAGAGTTTTTCTTGTCAAAATGTTCTGGTTTAAGTGCAAGACTTTGGGCTCTAAAGAGTTAAACGCGGTGCTAAAGTATTGAAACACGAGAGCTGATGAGGAAGAGGAAAGCGAGAGAGGGCATGAGGGGAATTTCAGGGAACCAGGGTGAACAGTCGGAGAACAGTCTTTCTGTTTCTCTCGTCTAAGGGCAGACTTTCAGATGCTGAACTCCACAGAAGTGACAGCTCCGTTCCTCAGCAGCCATTAACAGCATCGCTGGACTGACACTGCAACGGCTGCTATACTCCACCTGGCACAATTTGACCACAAAAGGGATTGGTGTCACTTTTTTGGCGCGCAAACTACTTTGAAGACCCCATTTCCATGGCAAAGCTGAATCAGCCTAGAAAAATGCAATAGGCTGAGTCATACTTCCTCCTGGATATGACAGTGCTTCCTCCACAAACTGATCTATCCTCCCTCCCCTCCACAAATATAAAAAAAAATTTAAAGGGACGGAACATGGAAGAAGTGAGAAGGCAATGAGTCCCCTCTGGTCTCAAAATGTTATAACCTACATGGAAATATACGACAGGCAAGCTCAAAATAAATGACTCAGAATGCATGTGATATATATGATTTACATCTGTTTATATATTATACAGTATTTTTTTTCCTTTTCACTCTTTTCACTCAATTATTTTACTTAGCAAGAGTGTATGATTCTAACCCAAAGTAACAGTAAAGACATTTGCATTACCAACAACTACATTTTTTTGGTTCTATTTCTTTTAAACTTTCTATTCATCAATGAATCCTGAAAAAACTACATCACGATTTCCACAAAAATATTAAACAGCACAAGTGTTTCCAACAATGATAATAAGAAATAATTCTTGAGATTTCTGATGGATCTTAAGTTTGGAGTAACTGTAAAACATTTAGCTTTTTCATTACAGGAACAGATTATACTAAAGAAAAACACAAACATACACATATACATGCATACTGTTCCTAATGTTAATACATTTTAGCAGCCATTACTCCAGTAAAAAAAAACAGAAAACAGCCGTTTTAAATTACAATATTTCACAATATTACAGTTTTTACTGATCAAAGAACATAAGACATTTTTTCAAATCATATGTAAATCTTACCAACTTCTAAACAGTAGCATATAATATACACATTTAGAAAGAGTACTTTATTGCTTTTTGTTTTTTTATATTTAGTTCTACTTCATTTTAATTATTATTATTTTGCAATTATAAATTGACAAATTTACACATACATTAGACTTATTTATATAAATAAGTCTAATGTATGTGTAGATTTGTCAATTTATAATCAATAATATATAACACTCCTGCCTATATGTGATATCCAGTGCAAGGGAAATTCCAGACACTAATGAAAAGCCTGTTGTACTTCTGCAGATACAGCATCAGGCATGGCTGCTGAACTATGAATAATCATTAGGTGATTTGAGTACTAAAGAAGGGAAAGTTTTGCTAACAACACGTATGTCACACGAGTAAACATATACAGTCCCCATACACCTAACAAACACACACCCTGGTCAAATGGTACGTCATCTCTAGGTGTCACTTATTAGAAGCAGGATCTTTCCTTTCTGCTTTGTTGACACAGCACAGCCATAAAACACAACGACAATCGTCATGAGTGATGCCAACATAGGGGATCAACCTCTGCCGGATTGTCCCAATGATGTCATTACCAGTTGCTGCCTCAAACATGAACTGATTACGTTATAAATGATGTAGATAGAAAACATTTAATTTTCCACTGACACAAGCACAGAGGGTCACGGGTACCAGGATCATCATGTCATAAAAGAATTCCGTTCTTTCGGTGTAAAACCTAGCACTTTCGTTTTTCTTGAACTCTGTTCAGGGGGTATTCTAGTTGGAGTGAAATAGATGTGACTCATAGAGTGAGAAAATGGTAGCAGGAAGAGAGCAGACAAATATGGGCTCTGCGCTCTACTTCACTGAAGACAGATCTGCCAGGGCTGGACGAAAGCGTGTGGACCGGATCGAGAGCGGTTTAGACCACACTGGAACCCACAGGGACGCTGAAGGTGTTCTGTCAGTATGCCAACATTGCCATGCTGATTCATTCACCATGTACCACAATCCAAACCCTCCTACAAGCCCCAGGATCTAACTCGCAGCGGCAGCCGTCACCCTACAGATCCGATTCCTCACAGCTGACACATCAACCCAGACAAACATAACAGATCTTAAAACTATTTCTAAACATCTACTTATATTTACAGTATGAATGTGAGTTAAAACTGCACAAATATAATGCTTCTTTTTTTCCGCCAGTGGTTTAGTGAGTTGCTTTCAAAAACAAAATGTTCCAAAAGGGCGTTTGAAGAGAATGCAACAAAAAAAAACTATTTTGTTTTTGTTTTCTGAAAACATTTGTCAAAGTCTGAAGAACCTTAATAAACTACAAAGTGGAATGGAAATGTTCCATGGACATGTGAAGGTTCTTTATGGAACATTTATTTATAAAAGTGTTTTGTTCTATATCCTTAATAAATTAGAATATCTTTGTAAATAATTTCCTTCAAACTAAAATTACAATGTTATATTTTACTGCAGATGCAGAGCAAACATAATGACATTTTAAACATAAGATTGAACTGTGTTCTTAGTACAAAGGAGTTTATTCTAAACGTCAGGTTTGGAAAGTTGTCACACGTATTTAAGATTTGTAGAGTTTATCAATTTGCATTAATAGACTATTTGTTGGGTAAAATAATTGTTTGATACTTCTGCATGTTATATATCTATTTCATTTAAGCTAACATACAAATAATCAACTGATGAATGGACTGTTTAAAGACATATTCTCTGGACATGCCAATGAAAACGTTCAAGAGCACTTTTTACAACAAATAACATGATTTTATACACAAATACACTTTAACATACCATCAGATGTTTTCAGTGCATCGAGCAAAACTAGCTCAAAACTAAACTAACTCCTGTTTCTCTTTATTATGCTCCGAACAGCCTGCGAGTGCTACAAACGTGCTGAACTATCGATTGTGTCAGAGTCAATGTTACTAGGCTAAGAACAGTAAGAAACTGTCATAAATAAATCTCTATCTTTTACAGCACTTTTAAATGTGAGCTGCTTGAAAATATTCCTTCTCTTTAAACCTGACCATCCGCACAAACCTCCTGTCGGTTTACTCATGGATGATGAATTACACATCGAAGAAATGATAAATTAATACATTACAAGGCTAGTTTGTATAATTTAAAATGTTATTATATCGTTTCGGCTACGTCAAAACATGACATTTAATGTACTAAGATACTCTGCACCTTTCTTGTTTTTATCCAAACAATTAAAATGCAATATCACTGATGAATAAGCATCCAAATTTCCTCAAAACCACTCGTATGCTGCTAGTTGTTTGTACAGCTGTCTAAATTCAGTTGGGATTGTAAACAACGCCATCGCGTGGTTTCTAATGTCGACAAACCACAACGTGCTCTTAACAGTGTCTAAAAGGCGAGCCCAGGAATCGAAATACCTTTTAAATTCCTCTTCTTTTACTTCTGCAGAGAATTCTGCCTTTAATCTGGTAGCCTGCAAGCCGTTTAATTACGTCCATTCAAACTTTTTTCGGTTCATATACGGAAGCCGCGTTGTGTTGATTGACAAAAGACCGGAGAAAAGAAGGCGCGTTCCAAGCTGGTTCCAGGTGTCATGACAACGGAAATCAAACATACAAAAATCTCGTAAGTAGTGGTATTTACTTAAAGAAATGCTAATTTCGTACTAATTATTTTTCAATTAGTTTGATTTCGAACTTGAAGGCATTTCAAACCTTAAAACTTTTTAAACACATTTTAAATCTTAGACATTAACGTTAGTTTAAATTAGTAAGACATAACTAGCTAGCGGCAAGTCCATTTTGGTCAATAATAATAATTGCACGCGCATTGTCGCGGCTCTTACCATGTGAGAAGAATCGGTCCGATAATTTTCAGACATGTCAAAACAAAATCGGATGCCATATGTGGTTTGGCGACTGTCTCGTTCAACCACACATAGCCTACAAAAAGGAAACACGAATCTACACGACCCTTCGGGGTCAGTAAGATATTTAAGGTTTATAAAGATATATATCATGCTCATTAAGGCTGCATTTATTATATAAAAAAACCCTGAAAAAATATGTTATGTTGTGAAATATTATTTCAATCTTAAATAACTGTTTTCTGAGTGAATATATTTTAAAATGTAATTTATTCCTGTGATACAAAGCATTATTACTCCAGTCTTCAGTGTCACGTGATCCTTTCAGAAATCATCTAATATGCTGATTATTATTATCAGTGTTGGAAACAGTTGAGCTGCATAATAGTTTTTTTTTTTATCTTTGATCATTAAAATTTTAAAAAGGGAACAAACTACTCTTACAGTAGTTTACTGTTACACTACTGTTTAAAGGTTTGGGATCGGTACATTTTTATTCTTTCTTTTTTTAAATAAATGAATACTTTTATTAACCAAGGATCTATTAAATGAACTAAAACACACAGCATACATTTTAGAATGTTTTATATTTGGTTAAAATTTTTTTTTTTGTTTTTTTTACTTCAAAGAATCCTGAGAAAATCACAGGTTCCAAAAAAAACATATTTGGCTGCACAACTGTTTCCAACATTGATAATTCTATAAATCAGCATATTAGAATGATTTCTGAAAGGATCACGTGACACTGAAGACTGGAGTAATGATGCTTTGCGTCACAGGAATAAATTACATTTTAAAATATATTTACACAGAAAACAGTTATTTTAAATTGAAATAATATTTCACAATATTACAGTTTTTTCTGGATTTTAGTCTAATAAAAGCAGCCTTGATGAGCAGAAGAAACATCTTTAAAAACCATTAAATATCTGACTGACCCCAAACTTTTGAACGGTAGTGTATAATTTTCATTTTGTGCCTATGCTGTGTTTTTAGAAAGATCAAACACACACACACATGAATTCATTAAAAAGTAAGAGAGAGGTTTTCTTTGACTTTGAGTTAACTAAAGATAAAACTGAAACTAAATAAAAAAACGAACAAACTAACATTTATTTTGCTACGTGAAATAAAAGAATGTTAACAGGAATAAAATACAGACAGATAGATCACATTTTTCATTTATATATGAATTAATAGTAATACAAACACACATATTTTGCATTAAGTATTTGCTTTTTTTTTTTTGAAAATGCTATTTTTTCAACAATTTATCCCAGTCTATAGCATTAGAAAACAAATAACATAAAGAATTACATTTACATATTATATAGGTACATGCTTACTGCCTATTATTTGTTTACATTTCCAACACTAATGCTATAACGTTTCAAACTGTTTTTTAGCTGGTCTGACAAGTGCCCCCTAAACCCCAGAAACACAGACCACCAGGATCAGGATCTAACCACCTTAGACTGGTTTAAGCAGTTTTTCAAAAAAGGTTAAACCAGGTGCCATTTCCAAAAAAAACTATGAGCTTACTGTTTTCTTTCAGGGAGCAAGTTGAGAATCACGCAGCGACAGGGAATAGCGATCCAGTGCACTAAAAACACAATGGAGATCAAGCATCTCTCACCTACTGCGACTCTGCTCTTCTGTTGTCCATGTTTAAAACGACGATCGGTTGCACTGTATAATCACATGGCAAAACTTGCATCCATATCCTCAGCGTGCGCCTGATATTGTCAACACAACAACAGTATGTTTCGCTGAAACCCACACATTAGTGGTTTACTTTATGACCAATGCATTAACGCACGCCCCTCCTCCGTGCGCCTGTCGCGGGATTACTTCGTCACGGCTGCGTCCTCTCGCAAACGTCGTTAAGGCGCGACGGTAGTTACGCACGGCGTTGAGTGTGTAGCGCTTGTCCATTCATCATGTAAGTTTGACTCTTTATTTTGTGTAATATTTATAATATGGAACTGGATTTGCGTCGTGTATGAGGTTGAGTCTACACAAAGAGACGCTAGCGACGTTTAATATTATTAATTTACGACATTTTGCGTAATCAGTTTCAATATCGGCGGGATTAGCATTAGCTCAGCGCGTTGAATGAACCAAATCAATAACGTATAACATAATGGCTTTTTTTGGAAATAAATAAAGCCGTTAAGGATTTATATGTGCTGCATTATTTTTTTGTACATTTTAGTTAACGTTAGTTGTTTCCATGAGGTGCATTTCGTTAGTCTGCACACTGGATGTCTTTGAATGGTGCACGTTACGTTAATGTTAAATGTTTGATGTTTACTAGATAAAAAAAAATATATATATATATGCTTGAATTATTTTAAACAATGAAATTTGGATTTTTATGATGTGCACTGTACTGAAACAAAGTAAAAAAAAATAAAAATAATAATAATACTATGGTATTCTTGTCATGTTTTCTTGTGGTCGTTTACGATGCTAATTCCTTTTAAAACAAATATCTGTTTATATATTAAATTGTGCACGGTTCTTTATCAATACATAAACGCTCAATGCAAATAAACGAATCATTATGTACAATATTATTATTTATTTATTTTCACAAAATTGGATGACTAAAATATGAAAAACAGTAAAAACGAGGAGGATCATAATAAAAAGAAACTGCCACTAGATCATTAGAAAGTTTTAGGAAATGCAATTTTGTTTGAGGAGCTAATTGTGGTTATTAATAATGATGTTAACCATTTTTTTCATGTTTGTAAATCATTTCTCTTCTATAAGAGGTTTAAGAATTCTGTTCACGTTGATAATTAGCTACAAAAATTAATACAAATTTTGATTACTAAAATGTGAAATTACAAAAACAAGGAGAGTCATAATAAAGCACTTTATTGGAGGTTATTAATAGTCATTTAACTAATAATTTATATCATATATCTGTTGCTGCTAATGCTTAGTGAGTTTTAATCTCTCTGCTTTACAGTAAATATTTGTTAATAACTAATATTTGAACTATGAGGTTTTAATTCCCCCAGCTGATCGCTTTTAATGAAACATGCAAAAAGGCAGTGCATGGTGAGATTTAAGCATGAAAAAATACATTTAAGAGTAAAACCACAATACATAGAGTGTGAGTTAGCAAGATGCAGGCTGTTTTAAGTAAATGTGCCTCTTTTTCACACAGGGCTCCATCACCAACCAAGCGCAGGGAGCGTTCGGAGGACAAACCCAGGGAGCGAGGGAAGGAGAAGGCTGCTGGGAAAGAGGGAGCAGAGAAGGAGCGAGGCCGAGACAAGATCCGCAAGCGCCGCAGCAACTCCACCGGCAGCAGCAGCAGCAGGTCGGATGGGACAGGGTTCAGCGTCATGTTTGATGGATACTTTGACCCTTTTCGAAACATACATATCTCATTTGGTCTTCAGATCCAGGTCCAGTTCCAGCTCCAGCAGCAGTTCTGGCTCCAGCTCGGGATCGTCCAGCGGGTCCAGCTCTTCTTCCGGTACCAGCCGCTCCGGGTCGTCCAGTTCCTCTCGTTCATCTAGTTCATCCGGGTCCTCTGGGTCTCCCAGCCCGAGCCGCCGCCGCCACGACAACCGACGACGCTCACGATCAAAGTAGGTTCTGGGCTTTTTGACCCAAACGCTTAATTCATGAGAGGACCACTTGCTAAACTTGTGCTTTTAACTAGGTCCAAATCCCAAAAACGGACTGATGAGAAAGAGCGGAAGAGGAGGAGCCCAAGCCCCAAACCAACCAAACTTCATCTGGGAAGACTCACCAGAAACGTAACCAAGGTACGGTTCAAGATCAGCGCGTTACATAACTGGTGCTTTTCCTACAGTCACATTCATAACGTTTAAAATGGATAAAGAACATATTTTCATAATCCAAACCATTTTGTAGTTAGTACCAGTGAAATGCCATGATTGCTTAATTTAATAAAAAATAGATTAAAGAGAGATACGTGGCAATTCTTTTCAGTATATCTTAATATATATATTTTTAGTTATTCACTTTAATTCTCAATTTCTGTAGCTCTAACATGCATTAAACTTTCCAGTTTTTTTTTTATTTGTATTTATATTCTTGCAGAGGGGTTTCTTCATATCCTTCACACATTTCTGACCCCCCTGAAAGTGATTTCCAAAACTCTTTTAGCACTAATGTCAACAAAATCAAACAAGAATTACTAATTGACTTGATACAGTGTTCACAAATGTATGCAAACTGGTGAATAATTGATAATGGCTCATTTGCATATGTAAATGTATCAAAACAGTTTGTGAATTGTGATCTCTATTAGTTAAATTTCTCTTCATCTGGCGTCTTGCCTTAAAATAACAAGACTTTCAAAACATTTAAGGAATCTTAACAGTATTATAAAATATGCAAGACACATTAAGAAATGGAAAAGTAATTTTTTTTTCTTTTTAAATATTGCAAAAGGTGCAAGAACAGCACACTTGAAAGCGCATTTACTCATGCCTTTTAAAATGATTGAACACGTTGAGGTATTCTTCATTACTCATCTCTGCTGTTTCTGTACTTGATTTCCTGTAGGAACACATTCAAGAGATCTTCTCGACTTACGGCAAGATCAAGATGATTGATATGCCCCCAGATCGCTTGCACCCGAATCTGTCAAAGGGTTATGCTTATGTGGAGTATGAGTCTCCAGAAGACGCGCAGAAAGCCCTTAAACACATGGATGGAGGTACGAAAACAAAAAGAGCTAGTTATTTCTCATTTTCAATTCTACTTAAAATGTACCAAACTAAAAATAAAATGTATGAAAATTAGGGCCTTATTTTGCCTTTCCACAAATGAAGGCCATAAAAGGTGTTAAACGCGAGGAAGAATGTCTCTGATTCCTCATGTCATGTACAAAAATGAATGTGTTCTTCCATACTTTGGTGTTTTTTCAGTGCAGCTGTAGAGGTAGCGTAGGTAGTATCCTCAAATGTTTAACTGAGACACAAAATGATGACTCGAAGTTTTGAGAAACTGAACAGGATTAAAAGAGGTTATCAGAAGGTGTGGCAAAATATTCTGCTATGTTCTAGATTCTAGTTAAGCTATGGTTAGTGTGTAAAATGACTGAAATTGTTGCTGATATTTCACTTTCCTTTTGTCCTTAAATTTACCTTCATAAAACTTCCTGTTAATAGACATATTTAAAACACAGCATGTATAAAAAACAGTTTTAGATTAAACGTATTCCAATAAAACATGGCATTGAATGCTGGGAAGTTTATTCGAAGGGATTTTTAACCGTCTCATTACTGTGCTCAGGTCAGATCGACGGTCAGGAAATCACAGCCACGGCCGTCCTGGCCCAGAGGATACGCCCTCCCCTGCGAAGACCGTCTCCTCCTCGCCGAATGCCTCCTCCACCTCCCATGTGGCGCCGCACGCCGCCTCGCATGAGGAGAAGGTTGGCTTTTCTAATGTATTTTAGTCCTACTGGCATGCTGTTTTTTCCACGCAGGTCGATGGCAACCAATTCATACAATTCTCTCGCAGGCCTAAATTTCATTTTAGTCCACACTTCACATCTGCTTGCGAATGTCCTTTCACCTCACATTTCTGTTTATTTGTCCTTGCGCTTCACAGAGTAGACAGCCTTCCTTTTCATGTCTCTTATCAGGTAATTAGTGCGCGTGTGATTTATCTTTGCCAGAGCTGACAGTGCGTCTTTTCTGCAGGTCTCGGTCTCCACGGCGACGCTCACCCGTGAGGAGACGTTCTCGCTCCAGGTCTCCAGGTCGCAGACGACATCGTTCCCGCTCCAGCTCCAACTCGTCCCGCTAGAGAGACGCTCCATTCTCACCAGCGGCTTGTCTTTTTGGCTCACTCATATTTTAGTTGGATACGAATAGTCCAGTTGTTTTCCCTTTTGTCTAGTAGCTCAGGATTGTATGTAAAAGCCCTGTCTCATAACATCTGTGTAAGAGGGGTTTTTATTGCGTCTGTGTTTCTACACTCACTGAGTGTGTGCTAGATGCTCTATTTTACTGTCTTTTTTTGCTTTTTGTAACGTGTTTTGAGAAATCCAGCTTTTTACTGGTTGTCTATGGGATTAAAGAGCAGAACTTGTTTTATCCAAAAGTTAACATTTGCTCACTGAATTGCTTTTGTTCGATGCATTAGCAGCTCTCAAGATCGCCTTCTAATCCTGTAAAACCGAATGATCTGTAAGATTGAAAACAGAAAATCAATAAACCAGTTTAACAACAAAAATCCTCGATGATGTCATTTTCTTACCCTGATGTTGTTCTGACTGAACACAAATTAAATGTTTTCTCAAATGATCAGTTCTTTAAACCTCGGAAAGCCTGAAATATAAAATCACAACAGCATGTGTTTATAAATGGAGTAGTGTAATAAGGGGAATAGTTTAATAAACCTATTATAGAAAATGTAAAATGGGCTCTTTTTTTGTATCTCATTTGATGCATTAGCCTTTTCACATATGAAGTGAAACACCTCACTTATTTAGTAGATAAAATGAAAAAAATGTGTGACTGTGCAATATTTATTTTTAGTTTTTTTAAAGATATGTTTTGTTTGTTGATGATTTAGCGGCTTTAGAAATTTGTGCATCTTAAATAGTCTAAGTTCATTAGTTGTAAATATGGCTTGATAGCCCAATCTCTTCAAGCTCTTATGATCCTTCTGATGTGAAGCTCAGGGGCCTGTACCATGAAGCCAGATTAGCTGGCTAGCCAGGTAAATTTAGGATTAGTTTACACCAATCCTGGGTTTTAGGTACCATGAAAGAAACTCGGCTTCAATTAGTGTTAATTGCCATGGTAACTTGCGCTGCACAGCTAACCTGCTCCAGGGCAGGTTATGTTCTGGATTAGAGCTCAAAACGAAATTTGACCAATCAGCTTCCAGCAAGGTGACACATGTCTGATGCAATAAAGCCACTCCCCCAGCTTCTTTTGCTCCAAATTAAAGGACGCATAGTAAAACATTTTTCAAAGATAAAAGCCTCAGATTATTATTTTTAGAATTACTTTATTATTTATATAATTATCATCTCCTTAATCTAGTACACAAGCCAGTTTAGTTTAATAGTAATAGGTTTGTAAATTAGTATAAACATAGATAATTTTTTATCATAGATAAGTTTTTTTTTCCTCCTTAAGTTTTCCTCTTTCATTAAAAGATCATTTCATCTTGCTGTGTAAATGTGATTAAATTCCTCATATTGCTCAATCTTTTAATCTTTGGTAGTGAATCAGACTCTCACAAGAAGTGAATGAAAGCTTAAAAGCATGTGATTGGTTGCTTATTGCTGATGTCACACTTACATGTGCATGTGCTAATTAACTCAAGATCAAGCCTGGGTTAACAAAGAAAGTTGATGAGCTTCATCATGGAACCAATAATGCCTGATTGCATCGGTTTGGATTTGTCAACCCAAAACTAAGCCTGTAACTCTGAGTTTGTTTAGCCACCATCATGGTACGGGCCCCTAGTCTAAATAATTAGTTATACAATATATTAATGTCTAACATCTTAACTGTTTCATAAAACCACTAAATATAAAATAGTATCCTATATGCTTTTTTTTTAATGTAGCATAATCATTTACTGAGAACACACAAATAAAAAAGTACACAACAACTGTTTCAGAGGGGAATAATTCTTGGAATGGATCATGGAATTTTTATTTTTTTTCTCTCTTTTAACTTTCTCTTTTTCTTTTCTTTTTTGTTTGTTTTAAGCCAATTGGAACTTAATCTTTTTTTTTTTTATTCCTTTTGCTTACCCCCATTCCAATATCTTTATTGATTAGCAAACATGCAGCTGTTAGAAATCCATTTTACAAACAAAGAACTGAAAAATACATCCATAGATTTTTCAATTTACAAACAGTAATAAAGTCAAAATCTATTTATGCTAAATGTATGACATTGTACTAATGTATTAAACCTATTGTACAAATGATCAAAATCCATTCTTTAAATTCACACACAGTCCCGAGTCCTCCTATTAGACTCATGTACAAAACCAACATTAAGACCTGCCAGACCTTATATGAGTTGCTGAGAAACTGAAGCATTGTGGATACTGAGAACATATTGTACAATCGATCGAAAAGAGTGGGGCAAACAGGTATATCACTGATTGTTTGGATTCAAACGGCATAGTAACGTGCTATTAAATGTCACATCAACAGTATATATAATAAAGTCTCAAGGTTTTACACTGGTCCTTCTTTAAAAGGAACTATAAACTTATATTTTAATTGTTTTAGCAAAGTATGTAAATATGATTATTAAAAAAATATATATGCATTCATACATATATTTTCTTTTTTCCAAACGAACACACGCATACAGATGCCAGCATGCTATTGGATAATATTTAAAGTTACAGAAACGGTACTTTTTTAATACACATTTCTGGAGGACCAGGCCTTTGAAACGAGTGGAGTGTCAAATATGACAAAAAAAGTATGGTGCAAATCACATAAGATCGGATTAAAAAACAAAAACAAATACAACATGAGGTTTAGTTTAAGTCACACGGTCACTTAAATAAGCCTCTAAGAGTCATGAATGTGATTCGTTCAGCCATTCATTCATTCTAACGGCTAATATAATGAAGAGAACAGTCGTTACTACTGCAACCATTTACAAAATATACACAAAAAAACAAAATACAAATCTCATAGGACGTCAGCTGCACACTGACGATATCAGGCGTAAATGAAGTGTAAATCAATTCTGAATACATTCACAACACCTCTGTTCATATGTTACCTCAATTAATGATAATCATTTCCTCTGACCCTCATCCAAAGCTCTTTTTGGTTCACATAGACGTGTGAAATAAATATGAACAGTCAGACACACTGACCAAAATGAAGTATGCCACATATCTTGCCACTTATAGAGTCTATATTTACAGGAAGTGGCACACATCTTGAGAAGAAGGAAAAATTATCCACCTGGGGATATATATTGCCTAAACTTTAGAGAGAACATACAAAAGTGTTTGACATCATTAGGGCATATCGTTTCTTAAAGAAAAGAGATGCCTTTAATGGGAACGATGCCTAATGAGTGCGTCCATTGGGAGAATTTCTACGACAGGCCAAAGCGGCACAAAGTGCGGATGAAGTTTCAGGTTAAATCATACGTTGAACTGGGAAAATGGGCGAAACAATTAGGTATTTCAAAAAGATTAAATAAAAATTCACAGTAGTCACAAATGTTGTGAGTTACTGATATCTGAGCATGCACAGTGAAACAAAATGATTCCTAGTTGAAACATTTTGCACTCACTCTCAGCAAAAGTGAGAGTTTGATATATAATGCAGAGATTTCAGAGTGACAGAAACACTGCAAGTCCCCACAGACGTCTCACATTCTCTTATATTCTCCCGTACGGAGAATGCCTTTAGCGGTTTCGTTTTTGCCACTTCTCAAAATACTGAAAACCGTCTTAAAAAAAAAGACTCTTTGTCTTAATCAAATATACTTAAATTAGAATTCACATCAGAAACTAAAAATGAGAGTCCTTGAACAAAAAGTGGTGCCGTTTCCCCTTTCTCATCGCCTCCATGAGCGGCTCTCATATTCATCGTCTTCATCATCATCTTCTTCCTCTTCCTCTGGAAGCAGAAAGGGGCTGACTGGCTCCTAAAGGTATGAGTAAAAATATAGACAGATTTTACTTACACACTGAACACAACACTGCTAATTATACATTTAAAAATGCATAATCTGGCTCTCTAATTACCGTCATTACATGAATGCCTGCGGCGTTGACCTCGTCCTTTGACTCTTCCTCTTCTGGTTCAGTGGACACAGATGGAGTTTTAGGTTTGTACCATGAGATCTGTAAAATTCGACCTTTGAACTTCGCCCCTTGGTTTGCAGCCTGAAAAAAAAAAAGATGATTTAGTGCCGTTAGATTAAACTAAAATTAAATTTAAAGTACAATTTAAAACTATAGAAAATAAAGTCACAATACGTTTTCCGCTTCACTTCGGGTTTTGAAGGTCATCACGACACTGGTAGCATCATGGTCACGAAGCTCCTCGATCTCGCCAAATTTCTATATTTTATATAAGTCATAAGGGTTATATACAAATACAAATATACACAAACACTATTTAAAACTGAAGTCTTACCACAAAATGCGGCATGAGCTCCTCCTTCTCTTCCTGTGTGAAGCCAATGATAGTGAGGGCTCGAGGTCGGTGGTCTACTACCATGTGATTGCCTCCTCCACGCCCTCTCAGGCTCCGCCCCCTGCCCCTCCCTCTGCCTCGACCTGGTGCTGCTGGTGGCTTGCCCCGCCCAGCCGGGATCAATCCCAACCTTGTTGCCTAAACCATTGTAATACAGAGGGTGGATGTTAAAACTTATGCAAATGTAAAAAGATTCATAAGATACATTTATTTTTACAGATTAGCAAAATGAGTGTTGATTAAATCCAGAACAACTATTTGACAGTGGATTCATAGAAATCTACTTAAAACAAGAAAAATCTCTGAATGAGGTATGAAAACTTGATAAAAAATTAATAAAAATTTATATCTTTGAATTAAGCTAAAAGTAATTAATTCTTGATTTTCAAGAAAATAAACAAAAAGTGTTATTTTGTTCAATTTCCTTGAAATTAAGACTTCAATTTCTTTGTTTTGCATCTCAAGTAAATTGTTCTCGATTTAGGGGTGCAATATTTTAAGCCATTCTGCCCCATCTTTTTTTTGGCCTTAAATATAGGTATATCTGGTAATATATATTATAATAATACCCATCAACATAAATTTCAGACATACTACCAATCAAGAAGTTTATATGATTACTATTAGTACTGGGCGATATGACGATATATATCGTGGGAACGATAGAAAAGTGTCTATTGTGCTATTTCTCTTCTATCGTTTCTAACCTAATTTTATCAATTACTAAAAAAAATTGCATTAAAAAAGGCTATGACAAATGTATGATAATGTCTTGTCGCTATGCAATGCATACTCTACCCTTTATATAAGTGATAATCAAGAATAAAAATGTTATTTTTTAGAAAAGAAACTCTGTCTTGTGGTTTTGCGACATGACGCTTTACGTTGTTGCAACATGCTTTACGCAGTTAACTCGTGAGTGCTTAAATATGGAGACGCAAGAGGTTAAAGATGAATGCCCAGAATCGCAACAAACTGAAACTGCTATTCAGGCAGCAGCCCAAGAAGTACTTTTACCAAAACGTGGAGGTACGTCAGTGATTTAGTTGCATTTCGGCTTCAAGAGCTCCGACACGGAGCAGAAGACAGTCATGTGCAAATTCTGCCAAAAGACTGTTTCCGCGCCTGATGCTAACACAACAAACACTTGAAGGTCCAAGAAAAAGAATACGGGAAAAATCGAAGAAATGCGACGTAAAGAAAGTTGTGAAACAGCCCAGGCAAGTGGCGAGAAAAAACGTAGGAGAAACGTACTTTATTGTGGTATATCGAGATATATATTATTTTCGTGATATAAATAGGGATGCTCCGATCACGATCGGCCGATA
>JAUCNO010001440.1:1878452-1889739 GCA_032353835.1 Enteromius viviparus
AACCAAAATGACAGGACTAAACCAAAATATACAAAAACACGGGGGAGCACGAGACAAGACAGGAACAGAATGTAACAAACATTGACAGATGGCAGTGAAAAAACAATATCTTCACAAAATATGACACAGTTATGGTTCTCCCCCTTGGAAGACTTTTTTCTTAAAGAGCAGTTGTGACTACAAGAGAGGACGGGTCAGGGAAAGGGGTGGACCATAAAAGTGGGGGTTTGTTGACTGTCCTGGGGATTTCCAGCTCAGCTTTTCTTGTTATATTGCATGTTCTTGGTCGCGAGAAGCCCACCTGCTTTGCCTTCCCACGCCAGGCAGATCAGAATTTATTGTTTTTGGAGGTCTTAGCGTTTTTTGCATGTCTTCTGCAGGCGTGTGCGAGTTCAGTTTTACTCAGAAGGATTACATTTCTTTAAATCATACAGATCTATACTATCTCTGATCCTTCCATTTATGAAGATCAGCTATTTTTCGAGGCCAGTAGACCTGGGAAGTCCTGTAAGTCATTGAGGGCATGCACTAGGGCTTTCCTTATTGTAATACACCTAGAACAGGGGTTGCTGTAAAAACTCATCTTTGGCGGGAAAGCATTGTCTTGTAATTAAAGAGATATCTCGTCAATGGTGGGGAAAGAGTTAATGAATAACTACAGAGGAAAAAGAGGCTAATGCACTATTAACATTGTTGTAACTACCATTACCTAACCAGAAACTCTGGTTAGTGATTTAGTAAGTAACAATACTCAGTTGAATCTCATAGTTCAATATTACTGGGTTCACTATTCACTATTGGTTCACTATTGGGGACACCTGATTTCCAGTGATTATCGTCATCTTGACTACAGAGACCGTCTCTGCATTTGATAAATAAAGTTTAATTCTCGTCATTATCCATTACCATTTAGTCTGTTGTTCTGATAATGTTCAGTGCTTTGCTACAATCTGTATTGTTAAAAGCGCTATATAAATAAAAGTGATTGATTTGACTTGACTGTGATGACGCACTGTCCAATAGGAGTGCATGGGGGCGGGGCTATCGATGATGGACTGATGCTGTTTGGTTAATGCAGGATGAGCTACTAGCAGCTCGAGGGCTGGGTTTATATCAGTCAGAAATATAAAGGAATAGAGCGAGGGCCGCGTGAGTCCCGTGGACATCTCACACGCCTGCATCTGCTCTGGTTTATCACACAATAATGAGCTTACACAGAGGGCCAAAACACAGCCCATTTTTCAAAAAGGACAAACATATTGAATGCAAATTGCTGCTTCTTAGAGAATAGATTGTTTATTAATGGGCCGGTGGGTTCATTATACAGCAACGCTGGAGGTGAGGACAGCAAGGCATCATGGGTAATGGGCTTTGTAGTGCAAACTGCAGTAAATGGTTGTCATCTTCATCTTATCTAGCCGTGGGGGACAGAGGAGGAAACATCAGCACGCACCTGTCAATCATGCTCTGTCCGGGGTTACAGAGGTTACTTACAGGGCAAGCATTGAACCGTTTTTGTTACAGACCCCAGATAAAAAACTGTACTGTGAGTGTTTATAAAAAATGCATGCTGACTTTTTTGTCAAAAACGGCTAAAGCTTCAGTCAGCAGATATAGCTGTAGGGCAGACCGGGGCTAGTTCTCACAATAAATCCACACTGACATAAGAGCCACTTTATATTAAAACACATAAATATGAGCTTATTATATATACTATATATTTATATATATATATTTCACAATTTCATTGGTTACAATCTAGTGCAAAACAATTAGGATTTAGTATGCTACTTTGGATTATATTTTAACAATATCAGTGACTTTAAATAGTATTATCCATGCAAAATTGTTTAATATTTAGATTTTTTTAATTGTTATTTATTTATTTGTTAGTTTATTTATTTGTTTGTTTTGAATATTACTATTTAGGTTCAATTTAGGTTTATTATTGTCTTGTAGTAATCAGCTAATAAATGTTTTTATTAAGTTTTTCACCCAGTTTTTATATTTCAGTTTTCCATTTCACTTTAATTTAACAAAAACTCAATTTAATTTAACATATTTATTATTATATTTTTTCATTAACATTTTAATATGTTATTTATTCATTGATTTATTCATTTAAAGTCACTATATATTTAAACTACATTTAAAATTAAAATACATTTTTGTTATTTAATTTTTCATTTCATTTTTGTCTTTCATTTTCACCTAATATTTATATGTTTATATATATAGTATATATATATATATATATATATATATAATTTTAATTTATATTTTAACTCTATATTTTTCTGTTGTATATTCTATATTTTAGTTCTATTTCAATTAACAAAAAAAAATATATATATATTTTACTTTAGGTTCTAGGTACAAATTTAGAAAATTTTAATGTTTAACGTTTCCAACAAGTGGTGCTCCAAGATAGCCAAAGTGTCGGAACTTAATATTTTTTGGAGGAAAATTAGTTAACGAATAATATTTTAACACATACAGGGCTGAATTAAACATCAGCAGCACATGAGTTTATAGTACTGTATTCTGTCGATCGTCTGAACAAATAGTGAATCAGCGTGAAGTCCTCGGCTGACCTCGATCCACGACCAGCGCTCTGATTGTGTGCACTGCCGTGTCTGTTTTGTTCTTTGACTTTATAGTCTTTAATCTGAGTCAAGGAAGATCAAACCGGCGTCTCTAAGCCAATAAAGAGTTCAGAAAAGAAGGAGAAAGATCGTGGCTACACAAACAGAGAAGAGAAGAAAGCAAGCGTCATTCATACCTTTGATCCTCTTTCATTAAAGATAATCTCCACGTCTAAGATCTTCCCAAATTGCTGCAGAAAAGGAAAGCGAGGGAAACAGAGAGCGAGGGAGAGAAAAGCAAGATGAAGACGGGAATAAGAGAGAGATAAATTGATTAGGAGCCTCTGTGTCCATGAGAAAGTGGGGCTCCAAACCTGGGATGAAATAATAACATCACGCATCCGGCAAACTGGAAATTACATAACACACAGGACATGTTAGATGCTTCCCACTGCAGGCTTCATGAAACAACTTTTCCTGAGTTTAGATTGTGAAAAACTTTTGCAATTCCGTTACTATAATCACATTCCGCTGCGTTATTAAGCGTCTGCAGACTCTGAGGTCTCTGGCGTGAGGTTTGTAACGTGAAGTCTGCGGTGTGAGGTTTCTAATAACAGTGAAGTCTGTCAGGTGAGGTTTTCATTAGAAGTCTATCATGTGAGGTTTCTAATGTGATGTATATAAAATCTCCGGCATGAGTTTATATTGTCAAGTCTGCGGTGTGAGGTTTCTGATGTAATTATTCTCTGGTTAGGTTTCAGTTGTAATGTATATGGAGTCTCTAGCATGAAGTCTCACGTGAGGTTTTTCAGTAGAAATCTGTGGTGTGAGGTAAAAAGCTGTAGATGGCACAGGCTGAGGGGTTCTCAATGTGACTGATGATATTCAAAGAGCACACACAACTTGCTGTCTCCCATTTATATGGCTGGCTAGCATTCACCTAACCTAGTAACAGAGTTTCTCTGAAGCCCTCCTCCTTCCCCAGCTCCACCTGTATAGATCTGTAACAGGTTATTTTTATGCTATTTGTGCAACAGCAGCAGCATGTCTTAAATACTCACGGGACCATATAGCCATATGCTTTGGCATTAACAAATTCCTGTACTTGTCGCAGCAGCAGCAAAATTCTACAACTACAGCAACAACCAACAGCAGCAGCGCAGCAGATCTCTTCCACCAAGACCATTGTCATATCCATCATCATGCTCATGCTAAAATCTTCAAAGAGTTGTCATGATTGAAATACTGTTATATTTGCCTTTTCCATGTTTCTGGAGCAAATATTTTCATTTTGCATTTTAAAAATGCCAAGCATCTGGTGTTTCGTATACATTTGGCCTATCAATGTACACATCCATCACTGATAGTTCCTATAGAACTGTTTTAGACCCTACTCCAAAGTAGGAGATAATTTAGTTCCTGCAAATGGAGTTCCTAGAACTAAAAACTGAAACCAGGAGCAGCCGTCAATAGTTTTTGGAAACTGTGGAAAGATTCCTCCGTGATGAGGTTCCTATTATGCTTTTGAGAATTAAGTTTCTCACATGAGGTCTATCATGTCATCTATTCCCATTAGAAGATTGTGGTGTGAGCTTTCTGATAATTTCATTATATTTCTAATGTGATATCTATTGAGTCTCTGGCATGAGGTCTATCAAGTGTTTTTTTTTTTTTTTTCAGCAGAAGTCTCCGGCATGAGGTTTGCAATTTGAAGCCCGTGGTGTGTAATATGATGGTGAGGTCTTTGGGGTGAGGTCTCTCAGGTGAGGCTTTTCAGTTTTTCATTAGAAGTCTGTGGTGTGAGGTTTCTGTGTTGTACCTGGAGTCTCTGGTATAGAGATCTATCATGTGAAGTATTTTTCGTTCAGTAGACGTTTCTGATGTTTTTGCATTGAGGCGAGAGGTTTGTAATAATATTTCTCTGTGGTAGGGTTGTACGGTTTTAAATGTGATGTTTTTGGAGTAAAGTCTGCTGTGAGGTCTCTCAGGTGAGGTTTTGTTAGAATGTGTGATGTGAATTTTCTAATGTGAGGGATCTGAAGCCTCTGAAATGAGGTCTCTGGCATGAGGCTTATAATGTGAAATCTGCAGCGGGAACCTTCTGATGTGATGCTTTTGTAGTGAGGCCTCTGGTGAGAGTGATTTGATTTTGTTAGGGTATTTGCAGTCTCTAGTGTGAAGTCTCTGGTGTGAGCTCTCATGAGAGGCCTGAAAGTGTCCCTGAGAGAGGAGAAAACGGGTAAAACAGGCAATTTAACTACAGTATGTATACATTTTATTGTTATTATTATAAATATAAAATGAACTATTTGTGTACACTTCCTGTCTTCACTGATGACTTCTCTTTCTCTCTTTCTGTCTTGTTTTTGTTGTGTGGCATCGCTCCCATGGGGGGAAACGTTCACCAATCTTCGAATTCAGCTTCCGTGCTGTTTGGATCGTTAGAAAGCGGAGAGATGAGGGACGAGCGCAAACCACTCTAATGAGCGCAGAGTGAGGGCGGCTTTTAATTGATGCCTGCAATGGTCGTATTATTTCATTAAAAGTAATTACCCTGTCAAGCATGCTGCATCGCCGTCATTTGGCCACTGCGGTAGAAAATAAAACCTCTGCGAGTGCCGTGCTGGATGGAAAGAGATGGCACCGGAAGTGTTAATAGGATCAAGAGCGGTGCGGTTGTCTACAGACACTGACTACAAAAAAGGATGAATAGACTGGGTTACGGGGTTACGCTAATCAGACTACATGCTAATGATAATTAGCTGTTTGTGTGAGAGAGAGAAGAAAGAGGCCAGAAAAGACTCGCTAGACATGAGAAGATAACAGCACTTCATTAACAGCACTGCAATTAGCAAAGAAAAATCACACAAGATCTCTTTAAAATCTTAGTTGTTTCTCCTAGACAGCAGTTAGATAAAACAAAGGAGTCAATGCATTCTTTTGAATAAGATTCCTGCTTCTCAGATGTTTGAGTCACCAGTAATCTCACATTCCTCCTTTAGAGCTTCAAAAGATTGTCTCAATAATGTCTCAAACTGTGCTCAGATATGCAAGTCCAAGTCAGAGGTGAACTACAACTCAAATATTTTATTTTAGGAGAATCATCTGAGATTGAGATGGAGATGATTCCTTTAAGCGGTCTCCTGAGCATATAACGATTTCCGGTGAAATTTCTGCATACAATTCAGAAACGCTCAAACTGGACAGAAAAATCACAAAGATCCCTTCAAAGCATCAACTGCTTCCAACTAGATTTTATTAGGTTGGAGGCTTTTGTTGAGGTCTTCAGCTTCTCATAAATTTATTGTGAAAAAAGGACTAGTATGATGTGTCTCCTTTCAGAAGAGATCTCAACAATGTCCAAAATTGTGCTTAGATTTGCCAAGACACCAAAGTCTGCACTCAAAAGTCAGATATGAGACGCAAATGAGATCAATGAGAGATTTTGGTGAAGTTTTCTTCTCAGATGTTTCTCAAAAAAATGATCCTATAACCTCATGTCTTTCCTCTAGTGTTTCAGAAGAAATCTCAACAATGCCTCAAACATTGCTCAGATTTACCAAGATCCACAAATCAGATCCCTCTCAACTGTTCCTCCTAGATTTCGATTAATTTAAATTGAGATTTTTGCTGAGGTCTTCAGCTTCTCAGATGATTCTCCAGGCAAACAGACCAGTAATATCACATTTCTCAACTACAGTTTCAGTAGAGATCTCAACAATGTCTCACACTGTGCGCAGATGTGCCAAGTGTGCCGTCAAAGTCAGATCTTTCAAATGGTTTCTCTTCAAATGAGCACAGCATTCATTTTACGTCTCTAGTTTTATTTCACCAAATTAATCTGAGGTGAAACATCCTAAACATTGCTAATGCTCAAACAAATCGAGTGCAATAACATTTCAAGAACGACTCTGTGCTCCTGCTCTTTTTGTTTGTGCTACAGTCGCAATGGCTTAATATTATTGCTCATCCAATCAGCATCTGCGTGAAACTGTAGGCTGAAATCTATCAATTTATTCAAATGAATGCACATTCTGCAGAGGGCTCAATCAGAGACACACAAACACATTAAATCCCCAGCGTGAGCTCAGTGTTGTATGCTGGGGTTTTCCCTGGCTAGCGTGCCGCGGATGCTAATTGTTTTAACCAGGCCTAATGGACCAGTGATAGAGATTAATTAGTTTGGTGGGAAAGTTGCGTATGGTTGGGGAAGTGGTCGTCTCTACTGAGCATGCTCAGTTACCCCCCGTGGTGGCAGTTTTCTCATGCATACGTGCAGGAAAACCTTAGCAAGCGCTGCAGGGAATAAAGCACTTAGTAGTTTTGCAGAGAAGTGTGCTGCAATTGAATACAATTCAGGAGTTCGTACTTACTTGTAATAGATATAAATTAAGCGTGTTTGGCATGCTGTCCGGGGAGAGTGCTCGGAGCTCGGCGGACTGCTGAGCCCTAGAGATTGTATCCCTTCTTGTCCGCGAGGAGCGCATAAATGCATAAATGTCTGCCAAATTATTACATTATAATTTAATAAGTTGTGATCAACAGCTTGCCAGTATCACAGTTTGCTACGGGGGTAAAAAAGAAAAAACGTACACTGGAAGCTAGCGTAAAAAGTGTGATTTTACCTAATCAAAGAAATTCAATATAGGTGCAGTGCATTCTGGGAAATGACATGCTCCTCCATGAAGAGCTTTATGTCTTTATGTTTGACAAAAGTTAATTTATTAAATGTGATGAATATATGAACTGAATAAAACAATCCTGGCTGCATATGAAACATCAAACTTTTAACATATTTTTTAATTGTTATTAAGCATCGAATTATTAAAACAAATAAAATAAAATAAAATATTAAAATGTAAGCTAAAATATTACAACTATAAATCAAGCAGTTGTCAAGTTTCTTTTAAAACTCTAGCTATTCTAGAATAAATAAAAATAATAAACAAATACCGTTATATGAATACATTTCAAATAGCAATTCTACCTGACTTTTACTTTGAAATTGCTACCTGAATTCATATTCAGCAACTGGATTGGATTTTAAAACATTCTCAATGGCCAGAGTAATTTTTATTCATTCATTCATTTGACTTTGAGGCTTTGCCAAGTTGTTCTTGATTTTTAAAATGGGCTTTTCTGGAATTTGGAACTTCACAATCGTAAATTCAATTCTTAATACGTGATTATTTTCTATTACTGTATATTACCAATTTTGCATTATGTTTGCAACTTCAATTAATTAGAAGAAACTGGAAATCTAGCCGGATAATTATTACAGTTATAAAAGTAGTATTTGTAATCCAGTTTAAACATTACGTTAGTTTTGTCAATTCTGTTTGCAACCTCAGTTGGAATGCAGATACTAAATTGTAATGTAAAAGACATTCTCACTTACATAGTAACAACCTTGCCTTCAACAAGTTTATCTTGATATCTTGATAAGTTGCTTTTCTAGTTAAAAATGAGAGTTCTAAAATGTTCAATTCCAATTAATTTGACAATTCAATTAGTGATTCTCAATCCTGTTTGCAGCCGCAATTCATATGCAGAAATTAAACTCCAATTCAAAAGCCACTGTCAACTCAATCATGAATGGCCAGAGAAGCCGGATTAGCTGGATTCTCCGGGAGAGGAATTATGCACAAAGTACCCTGCCAAAAAAGCTCATGTCGTATTCTGCAAACCAAAGCAGTATTGAAGGCAGTTTCAGAGCTCTGCATCTTTTGAAGTGCTCTGATTGGTGGTTTTTCCTTTAATGCGAGTGGTCTTCCCATACCGATGAAGACTTGTTCGCTGCTCAGGAGTCAGATTTAAGCAGATCTTTAATTCCGTCTCTTAAAAGAGGAGAGCCGCAGGTGGAATGCTAACACAGTGTCTGCACAGCGGGAAAGCCGAAGATGAAGGTAAGGCCCCCGTGAGAGAAATTCCCAGCAGCCCTTAAGGCCCACAGGCGGAGGGGAAGAAGAAACAGCCCTAAAGCCAACACAAAGCCGGAGGTTTTACTTCTAGGAACATTCTGCTACCTCACATTTCCATATGGACATCCTCAGTAATGAAACCACTCGGCTCCGGATAATGAGCCTTGTACTTCTGCACTCATTAGCGACTCCCAGACTCCAGCGCTTTAGCCTGCGACGCTAACCTGACGCCCCACTCATTTAGCTTTGACTCTCCGTTAGCCAAGCAGCTAATTAGCTGCACTGCTTTCTCTTGGCAAACCTTCGGCCCTGCTCACCACAGGCTAAATCTCCATTAGCCACGAGGCTAATCAACGCCGCCAAGCTTTGTTAGCGCAGGATCGAGTCATTAGCATGGCTTACTTGAGTCAGCGCAGGCAGATGGAGCTTATAGCGAGGGATTACATCTTAAGGTGATGGGTTCACATGGCTAAAGTATGGACATATTTCTTTTGTTTACCATGTGTTGTCTTATGTAAATGCGGCTAACATTTAGCATGCTAACAGCAAGCAACAGCCATTCAGTGGTTCAAGCTGTTCCAGCAGAGTTTATTTTTTTTATCTAGTTTAAGATTATTTTTTAAAGCTTTAAATAAACCAATCATTACTGAAGTGTGGTTTCAAGAAAATAGTACTTCACGTTTTCTACTTCAAGGAGTTTTTGAGTAAGCTGTTCACTTGTGAATGAAAACGAGTGGAAATTTGCTGAAAATGCAGTCACCCTCAGGCCATGCAAAATGTAGATGAGTTCATTTCTTCATCAGAACAGATTTTGGAGAAATGTAGCACGTCCTCTGTAGTGAATGGGTGCCGTCAGAATGAGACAACTTGCCCTCATTCAAATGAGGCGAATTGAGAAAGCAATATTATGGACCATGGACAAATAGAAATAAATGGATTAAAATAATAAAAAAAAATGATGCATTTGTTTCTTTCAAACCTGAAGCCTTCACTTCTTATTGGTGACTATAGGGATGTTTTTTTCAGCTGTTTGGACTCTCACTCTGCTGGCACCCATTCACTGCAGAGCAACCATTGATAAGCGAGTACATTTCTCCAAATGCATCTTGATTTAGTAACATTCAAATATTTATAATGGTAAACAAGACCGAAATATAGAGCAGAAAGCATGCCAGCTTGGTTAGCAGTGATTAAACAAATGTCCCCAGTCGATCATATAGTTTTTGGCATCCATACTGAGTTTGCATCATACGGTATATCTCTGGACCACCTATGCACAATTACTGCGAGCTAATTACCGTGCTGATTTGGCATACACAAACCTGGCACCCTCGGAGAACAATAATCCAGCTATCACAGAGCATGATGGGAAACGAGTGAGGGGCCACAGACCATGTTGTATGTAATTTATACGGCTATGCGGCGGTCTGTGCTGTAATTAACATCATCTTTTCGACAGAGCCACCGGCCGACACCAGCCCAAACAAATGAGCGCTGTTTAAAGCAGCTTTTTGGCCAGCCTGCTGCTGACGGGTCATTAGGATGATTGAGATGATTTTAGCAAATAAGAAGGAAGTGGGGTGTGTGTACATTTAGTGAGCCCGTATAGTCACCTTATTACATTCACTGTATCATCTGCAGAGAATGGTTTATGTAATTCATATATTCAGATATAAAAATGTAATTCAGATATAAAGATGCTCTTACTAAGTATTTTGATTTCCATTACAAATATACGCTCATTTTAAATAAACATATGAGACGCAAAAAAAACTTATGATAACATGTTTTACAAGTAAGTGAGCTAAAAACTCTGCAAATGAAGAAAGAAAAGCAAAATCCCTTACTTCAAAGGGAAAACAAGATTATTTTCTTACCCCGATGGCATTTTGAGTTCTTAATTTTCAAACTTAATTTTGACTCTTTTATTTTTTCTTCAGAACACAAGATTTGATATCTTAAGTAATAAGAGTATTTAATTACACTATATAATTATACCTGATACTTTTGCTTCTCAACTAAATGTACGTTAATTAAAGAATGCCTACATTCTTGTAGTAAAAAGCAAGACTATTAAGAATATTAAGTAGGATTTTTATTTATTTATTTTCTCCAGCAAAGTAGCTACTGTGAATACTTAATATTTGATATCCATTTTCGACAGAAAAGACCTGAGGCACTTATCCTGTGATACAAACTACTCGACCTCTTTTGCCTAATTTCACCATTTTACCATTTACGCGATTAATGTAATCCATATTGAATAAGAATCAAATTAAAAAATTAAGAATCTTGCTTGTCTCTGCGTCTCGGTCTGATGACAGCTCACTGGCGGATCTGAGGTAAGACACCAGTTCAGTCTGTGTGACACGCTGCTGTCAATCAACTATTGTGGGAGTAGCCTCTGTCGGTGCGACGCCACACCGACATGCATTTGAGAAATTAAAAGAAAACTACTGCTGGATCTTTATCATTGTATGGTGGTTGTGTACACACACTCCCAACACACATTTCAGTCCAAACAGCTTGTAAAAGTGCATGTGGCACTGGATGACTCCTTTAAAATAAACAAAAATATCCCTAATCTATATTAACACTTCTTCCAGTGATAAAGTCCATTAACGATTCTCCTCTAACATCTAAATAGACTCACATATATGACCCTGGAGCCCAAAATAGCCAAGAATACATTGCATGGGTCAAAATATGAAGAGCTCTTTTCCAAAACGCGATAAACGCCAAATATAAAAAAAATGAGTTTGTCATGCCATTTTGTTGTGT
>JAUCNO010001440.1:1917739-1936109 GCA_032353835.1 Enteromius viviparus
TATATTTTGAGAACTTTGTTACTATTTCAGGTTTATTACCTGCTTTCACTGTGGAAAAATAAATGGAGAAAAGATTACGTGGAGACTGAGTAATATCCTTTGTACACTGGGTTTCCCTTTCCGTTGGGAGAATAAAACGGAACAGTAATAAACCAAGTGCCAGAGTGCATCAAGACAAGGGCCAAGTCTGCCATTGCCCTGTTTGCATTGACCAGTGAAAGTGCACCAAAGCAAGAGAAATAGACCGAATAGGCCGAATAGAACCCTCTTTGTAACAGTGCCTGAGTCAGTGTGGAAAAGGAAGATGGATTCAGCTGAATTAGAAGTCCTAAAAGGAAAGCGGTCAACAGCACAAGCCCTCTTCAGTAAATGAGCCAATAAGCTTCCTCTCACTGTAGATCTCTTAGAAGAAAAGGCCCTAATCAAAGAGATCAGAACACTTAGTGTGGACTTTGGAAAGTTGCACGATACTGGTCTTGAATATGTTGATGCCCTAGGAGAAGTAAAATGTGAAGAAGAAGAAAAAGTTGAAGTTGAGGTGGCTTATGTAAAGGAGAAGATGGAGATGTGCCTTGTTAAATACACAGAAGCACTTCAGGTCGCTAAAGAGACATTATGGTTCAAATTTGCCTATGTCGACTTAAAGCTGTATGCTGATGGTGCAGAGGAGAAATGTGCCGAGGTGGAAGACACAGACATGAGTGAGTTGCCTGAGGAAGACTTTCAAGTCCTGAAAGAGAGTCTAGTTGAGAGAATCAACATGTTTGAGCGGAAAGTACTTGAATGGGAAAGTCTTGTCTCTGGATCTAAAACAACTGTGTACAAGCAGCAGCTTTACAAGCTGAGAAATAGACTACATGACTGGGCACAGAGTTGGCAAAGGTCGAAGCGGACAGCAGAAGTTAACAGAAGGGAAGAGGCTGGAAAAGCAGACACTGATGAAGAGCACGACATGCCTGGTAAGGATCCCATTAGAGCTGGTATGCAGTCACAACTCACCAATGCAACACCTGTGCCTAGCACTGAATCCTCTCCAAGTAACTCATATGCTCCGCCACAAAACATTTCTGGCATGCATCTAGGGGCTTACAGCTTCAGACCACAGATCAGTCTCGAACGAACCCGCCTGCCTACATTTTCAGGAGACATGACTGATTACTACCGGTGGAAAGCTGAGTGGGAAGAGCTGGAACAGCTAGGGAACCCACAAAGAATGGCTGGTGTCACAAGGTTTCACCTCCTGTCAAGTCTTAGTGACAGGGTGAAAAAAGACTTAGTCCTGTCCAGCTGTGCATCAGCAGATGAAATGTTCAGGCGCCTCGACAACCGCTTTGGGAATAAGGCAAAAATTGTTTTGAGGATATCTGAGGAGGTCCAGAGCCTTCCACCAGTAAAGGGAAGCAACCCCAGAAAAGCAATTGAACTAATCCAGGCTGTAGAACGAGCCCTAAGCAACCTTGTGATTCTCGGAGAAGAGGATGTTATCAAGAACCGGTGGGTGGCACAGTCACTTGAAAGCAAGCTCCCAAGTTCCTTGAAGGAGAAATGGATTGCGCACAAGACTGAGCCTGTGAATGGGTTTGCTCCACATAACCACTTTGATTGCTTTCTGCGCTTCTTGAAGAAGCAAGAGGTTATCCTGGAGGAGTTAGATCAGTTAGAGGTAAGCCCTGGGGAAGGAAGCCCTTCAGTGAAAGGCTCAACAGATAAGCCAGAAAAAGGACTCAAGAAAGCATTCTCCAAAGCCACTTCAGGCCTGAGAGGATCTCCAACAAAGCCATGCTTATGCACCGTCTGTGCTGATGAAACACATGCTGACAGGCTGTTTGCATGCAAAGAATTCAGAGAGATGGATCTCCAGAGGAAAAAGGCCCATTTAAAGTCATATGGAATGTGCAGTCAGTGCTTATGCTGCCACTCAAAGGATGGCCGCTGCAATCGCAAATTTCTTTGCAGTAAAGTGGACTGCCGCAAAGAAGAGCCTCATCACTATCTACTCTGCCCCAGGTCCATCGCTCAAGAGAGAAGTACCAAAAAAGTGGAAAGCAAAGGTCTTGGACTGACCAGCAAGCAAGAAGAGCTCCTGGCGAAAGTCACTCCAGAACTCAGGGCAGAATTCAGGAAGGCGTTTTCCAACAAAGCCTCAACCACAATCTGCACTGCTGGAGGTGGAATAAATGAGTATCCGGTGGTAATGATGTTGCTGCATGCGACAACTAACTCTGGCCAGTTGATCGGCACTCTTATTGATCTTGCCTCTGATACTAACTATATCACGAACAGTGCTGCCCAGCGCCTTGGATTAAGTGGTGAAGGCATTAAGTTGATCGTCCATGGAATAGGAGGAATGAGAAAGACAGTCTCAACCAAGAGGTACTCCCTGCGACTTAGAGTTAAGACCACCAAGGGGGCGATAACAGAACACAAACTGCTCTGCTACGGTCTAGAAAGTATCGCAGAGATTAGTCAGCCTGTCACTTCACAGCAACTGCAAAAGATCTTTCCTGATGTTGCAGCGGAAGAGCTGGTTCGCCCTAGCAACATTGATCTCTTAATCAGCCACAGGGAAGGTCGTCTAGTTCCACAGCTGTTCAAGATGGAGGGTGATCTAGTCCTCTGGGACGGCCCTCTGGGGAAAACTGTTGGCGGTACTCACCCTGATCTCTTCGAGGGCGTTAAGCTGACACTGCACCAGTCTGAGACTCACTTTGCAAGGTCCATGAGAACATCCTCTAGGGTGTACAAGGAGGTCCTTGTGAACACCATAAACCTGGGTGAGAACCCGATGATGGTGAAAGAGGTGACCCTCAGCAGCAGCACCACTGCCACAAACAAGGAGGTGCTTGAGTGGTTCAAATGGGATAGTTTCGGAGCAGCTTGTGACCCAAAATGTGGAAGCTGCAAGTGCAGCAAGTGTCCCCCAGGGGGCAAGGAGATGACCCTTGGTGAAGAAAGGGACTTAGAAAAGATAAAGGACTGCCTCTCTTACATGCTTACAGACAAGCACAGCGATGCCCCACACTGGGATGCGTCTTACCCGTGGAAGACCAACCCAGCAATTCTGCCAGATAACCGCCAGGCGGTGGAAGCAACCTTTCGCAACACAGAGGCTCGACTGATAAGAGAACCTATGTGGAAGGCAGCATATGAAGAGCAGATTCACGAGATGATCTCAAGAGGAGCAGCCATTAAGCTCACAGTAGAGGAAATTGAGAGCTGGAATGGGCCGGTCTGGTACATCAGCCACCTTGTGGCCCCGAATCCTCATTCTAGCTCTACGCCAGTAAGAATAGTGTGGAATAGTAGTCAGGAGTTTAAAGGATTAAGTCTGAATAACCTCTTGCATAAAGGTCCTGACGTCCTTAACCCCATTAGGGGTGTCCTCCTGAGATTCCGAAACAGATTGTTCGCTGCTCTTGGTGATGTGAAAAAAATGTATAATTCAGTGTGGCTTAAAGATGAGGAGGTCCACCTCCATCGCTTCCTATGGAGGGATAACCCCAGTGATGAAATTGGTATATTCGCTGTTGTCCTGCCGGATGCATAGCTCAGGTTGCAATGAGAGAAACGGCAAATCTCCCCCAGTTTGCGTCCATGGTAGCAGAGCGTCGGATTCTGACAGAAGACTGCTATGTAGATGACATCTTATCCTCCGATGATGACCTGCAGAATCTGATTAAGTTGACCAAAGGCGTGGAGGAAATTCTAAAAGCAGGCGGCTTCACCCTTAAACCCTGGGTCCTGACAGGCCAAAGTGGGAGGAGTGGAAAACCCACTGACCCCAACAATGTTGAGCCAGTGGAGCCTAAGACCCTGATACTTCCTAACCAGATGCTTGATGAGGAAAATAAGGCACTGGGAGTAGGATATGAGCCTGAATCAGACAAACTCCGTGTACTGACGTCAGTGAACTTTTCAAAGAGGCGGGGTAAAATGAGGACAGGGCTTGATCTACGGGAAGATGAAATCCGAGGCAGCACTCCCAACCCTCTAACCCGGCGTATGCTACTGAGTCAGATTGCAGGGTTTTATGACCCCATTGGCCTGGCCTCCCCAGCCAAGCAGCGAGGACTAATTCTTGTCAGAGAGTCCTTCCAGGAAGCAGGCAGAAATCGTCCCTCTAAGGACACTTGGGACAATCCCCTCTCGCCACATCTCCGGGAGGCCGCTATAAAATTATTTGAGCAGTACGTAAGGCTTAGCCAAACTAGATTTAACAGGAGCCTCACACCCCATGGAGCCATCGGCTGCCCAATGGGGATCACGTTTTCTGATGGCAGTGAAGCTTCCTATGGGGCTGTTCTTTATCTTCGATGGGAAACAACACAACGAAGATCGTCGGTCGACGAACATGGAGTCGTAGTGAAACTGGTAGAATCAAAAGCAAAACTTACTCCTCTAGATCAAAAAGGTGACGTTATCAAGGCAGAATTGTGTGGGGCTGTCTTTGCTACATGCTTAAAGACATATTTTGAGAAGCACTGCCACATCACAGTTGATCGCTGGATCCATTTTGTCGATAGTCAGACAATTCTGGGAGCCATCCAGAAGGATAGCTATGGCTATCAGAAATGTTTTGCAAACAGGATTGGAGAAATCCAAAAGGCCGGACCAGTGGATAACTGGAGATGGGTTGAAGGAAGAGAGAACATTGCAGACCTTCTCACAAGGGGAGCTTCACCCGAGGAGCTTGCTGAAGGTTCAGTTTGGCAGGAAGGCCCAGAATTTTTGAAGTTGCCTGAGTCAAAGTGGCCTGTGAAAACTGCCAGAGAGATTAATCCTTTTGTCACTGAAGAGATCGGGGGACTTAGGAGGAAGGCATTTTCAGTACTAGTTAAAACAGAGGTTGCCCACCCCAGAAAATGGATAGGCTCAGTCAGCACTGCTCTTGTGCGCATTGTGGACCCCCAAAGATTCAGCTCATTAACACGGTTGTGTGGGACAATTGCCTGGTCAAAAAGAGCACTTGCAGTCTGGCTAGGTGGCAATAGCCAGGCCCCAGCTCAGTCAAAGTGGGAGGCAAAACCACACCTGTCGGCCGACGAAAGAGCAACAGCCTTTCAAGATTTAGCCCTTGCAGCTCAAGATGGTGTTGATTTCCGCGACACAACCCTGGATCGCCTGGTGGTTCAGAAAAATGAAGAGACTGGACTCTTACTTTGTGGAGGGAGAAGCCAATGCTGGGAAGAAGATCGAATGGCTGTGCCACTTATCCCGTGCCAATCATGGCTGGCAACCTTGCTGGCAAGGGAAGCACATGAAGAGAATCATGAGGGTGTTGCCTCTACTCTTCTGCGCACAAGAAGAAAAGCCTGGATCATACAGGGACGAAGAACGGTTAAGAGGGTGTTAAATGACTGTGTCACCTGCAAAAAGCAGAAAGCCAAAATGTGTCAGCAAGTGATGAGCGATCTCCCTAGAGAGCGTACCAGAAGAGCAAGCCCATTTGAGTATACAACCCTTGATCTTTTTGGCCCCTTTGAGGTGAAAGACGCTGTCAAAAGAAGAGTAAGTAAGAAAGTCTGGGGTATTGTTTACTGCTGTATGGCCTCAAGAGCCGTCCATGCGGACCTCACTGATGACCAGTCAGCAGAAAGCTTCCTTCAAGCTTACTCCCGCTTTGCCGCTCTGAGGGGACATCCAAGAAAAATATGGTCTGATAGGGGCACTAATTTTGTTGGTGCCAAGTCAGCTCTACATGAGTTACATAAACATCTGACATGTCTGCAGGCTGTGTCCATGGAAGATGTAGCTGCTAAGAATGGGACTGAGTGGAGATGGGAATTTCACCCTGCTGATTCACCCCACAGGAATGGAGCAGCAGAGGCTGCTGTAAAGCTTTTGAAGAGAGCGCTCGCAAGCCTCGGTGAGGCAACCAGTTCTCTCACATGGGGGGAACTCCAAACTGTGTTTTATCAGGCAGCCAACTTGACAAATGAACGGCCAATAGATGCCAGAGCTCAAATACAAGAGGACTTGGTTGAGTATTTAACACCTAACTCCCTAATACTGGGTCGAGCATCGCTTCGAGGAGACACCAGTGGGCTTGACCTCACGACCCATCCATGGCGCCGACTTAGAGCCATTCAAATTGAAGTGGACCGGTTTTGGGCAAAGTGGCGGGAACTAGCTGGCCCAAATCTATTCATTAGACCCAAGTGGCACCGGACAGAGAGAAATGTTACAGTTGGTGACCTTGTTTGGATCGCTGACCCAAATGCCTTGAGAGGCCAGTTTCGTCTCAGCCGGATTGTGACCGTTTTCCCTGACAGTAAAGGAATAGTCAGGGATGCTAACATTGCGACTTGTACTGGAATTCCTGTTTCCAAGACGGATGTCCACAAGAAGAGTTTTTCACTGCCCATGACAGTCATCAGAAGAGACGTGAGAAGGCTGGTCGTCCTTCTCCCTGTGGAGGACCAAACTGCCTTGGTACCCATTTCTTCCCAAACCCCCCTGTCCTCTGGCTCAGCTGTCCCTCATTCACAGCCCAAACCCTCACATTCACCGCCCAAACCCCTCTCATTTGCTGCCTAAGCCCCAGTTACTGCCCTTACATTTTGACTTGTTGGTGTAAGCCTAATGTTGCCATCTTGCCTATACATGCATTACACTACACAGGCAGTACACCACACCTGCCAAAACAATATAATGACTGGGACTTTGGCCGCGTCTTCATTGGACACCTGGACATTTTATATTAAAAAAAAAAAATAATAATAATAATAATTAAAAAAAAAAAAATAGGCTTAGTAAGTTCCCTGGATCAAAAGATCAGGAACTTAAGTGGGAGGTGTTACATTTTCTGTATATTTGTGTAATCTTTGTTGTTTCATGTTTGTGTTTGTTTGCAAAGGCTAGATACTGTTATATCTCATTAGTGTAGTACCTCTTTAAGAAAGGTGTGTGCTGCAAGATCATGTGACCAGTGGTTGCTTCCTTTATAAGGAATCACACTTCAGTAGTAATTGTACCTGGTTCAATAGTGGTTTCAACCCGGTGTGCAGTCACTTGGTGAGTTGATGTTCTCTTTAGTTTCTTGCCTGTCTGCTATGCTGTAATGTTAAACTGTTGTTTACATATGCTCCTTTGTGTTCCATATTAAGAAAAAGTAAAAAGTAAAAGCTGACAGTTTGTTTAGTTACTGTGAAACTACTGTTTAAAGTTCATACAAAGTTGTGAAATTTTGGAGCATAATACAAAAGACTGGACTTTGTTATTGATGTTTTGTCTGCATCCATTTGTGTTTAATTAGTTTGTCATCCTTGTTAGCTTGTTAGCTTCCTGGTTTGCCACAAAGCATTTTGGGAAATGTAGTTTCCTGTACCCAAGCCAAAACTTGCCCTGTTTTGGAATGAAGTTAAACACATATTTTATATTGTATTATATGTTAATATTGATATTGTTATGTGTATGTATATTGATCATGTTTGTTATATTATTTATGATATTTATATTTTGAGAACTTTGTTACTATTTCAGGTTTATTACCTGCTTTCACTGTGGAAAAATAAATGGAGAAAAGATTACGTGGAGACTGAGTAATATCCTTTGTACACTGGGTTGCCCTTTCCGTTGGGAGAATAAAACGGAATATATATATATATATATATGCTCCATACAGTATGTGGAATCTCACTTAAGGTGGTTAAACATCCTGATCATCATGCAATTGGAATGTAACACATTTTTAAGAAAATCACTAGCTAAACTTAATTGATTTGCCACCCACCAAATAGAGTTAAAAGCATTCAAAGAGTTAATGATTGGTTTAATTCAACCTGGCCTCATAAAAATATGTACCTCTGTGCACATTTTGTGCAACACCGTTTGTACTGCATGTTTCGCCACAGTTTCAAAGAGAAATGTCTACTGAGTGGTGCTAAAACACAGGTTTAGTATGTGAACCCTGGCAGGTTTTTAATATGTTAATATAGGTATGTATTACGGTGCTTCAAAATTGAAATATCCAGGGACTGTTGCTAAAAGTTAATGTTGAGAATGTGCCCTACACAAAATACAACCCTACTTGATAGAATTTAACAAAAGCAAAACTGAGATAACAATTTGTTGATGCAACCGTGCCATTTCAACTTCCTTTTACACAGATTTGTCAAACCGTGATTACACAGGATTCAAACGGGACGTCTCTATACTCCAAGAGCTACTGAACAGTCTATGAAAAACCAAAGATATAGCTGGATATGTATGATTCTAAGATTCGAAAGCATCAAATATATCAGAATAATATTGTTTAGAAGTTATAACATGATGTTCTTCAAGTAATTGTGTGAAAATTATACTTTTTTAATGAAAACTGTGTAAAAGTTTTCAGAGTTTTTCTGCATATAGTGTTTATTTCTTTTGGATATTCTTTCAGTGATGCAGTATGTACTTATTGGTACATATTTCATGTCTCACTAAAAAGTGAACCAAGGTACATTTATACCAGGTAGGTTTAATTTGATGGGTTATATAAAATAACAATATAAAAACAATAAAACAATAACAATAAAAATTAACTATTTAGATGATGTAAAATCAAACCAAATGTCATTTTCATGCCATCAAACAAATAACTAAAACCATATACAAGCAAATATGTGCATTTTTTTTTTAGCATTGATTGGAGCGCTGCAGACATGAGGAAAAGCAAAAGATAGTAGCCTAAACACTCTTCACAATTTTTTGCTTTACAGGAAATTTCTATTTTCAGCTGTTTTCAGGGATACAGGTGTAACACGTTCAGAAAAATCCTCATCCATCTTCATCTACTTAATATTCTGACCATGAAAGTGTTTAACCCCCCAAAAGATATCAGATAACTTTTTCTTCCTCTCCACAGATGATATTAAGTGCCTGCCATTATCTCAGTAGGTCTGTATCATATTAGAATCTGCAATCGGGTCAGAAAGTATACAGGGCTCTTGTCTCGCCCACTGCTGCAGAATTACTTTCTGCCACACAATGCCGGCTGAATGGGTGGAAGCTTTGTCATTTAAACTGCATAAAGAGGCCAGAAATTGATTTTTATTGTAGATCTTCATATCTAATAAAGCTCAGAGGATCTCTTTTCTTCAGCGTCTGAATGGCCACTGAATGCTTTCAATCTACTTCTGTGTTTCATGCATAAAAGTGGAGGCCTGGACGAATTAGAGAGGGAGGGGGGCAACGCTAGTGAAAAGCGACTAACCCACCCCACCCCACCACCGCCTCTGGCTGCTTTCTTTCTCAGAGGGAGGCAGATCTGGGGAGGAGGGAGAAGGTGAAGTAGATGGGGGTAATTGAAAAAGGAACTGATTTTTCCTTCTTCTTTTTCAGAAGAATGTGTTCTTTTCAATAAGAAAAAAACAGAACCAGAGCTGGATTTGGCAAAATTAAAAGAGGGCCCGTGGAGAAGTCCAGCATGAATGTGAAAAGAATAAAAAGCTTCTTCATATTTTTCATTTCAGTCAAAGGCTGCTCACCTGGTTCACTGCCCAGGTTTTCGCAAGAAAGTGTGTCTCGAACCCTGAGGCGGCTTCAATGAGCCATTTAGAATTATATTTTCCTTCAACATTTCTGCCTGTGCGATCATCCTTTGCGGCTAAACGCTTTACCTTGCTTACAGAGCTCCTTGCAGAATTTTACTCATTTCCCCTCATTGCGCGTAATCCTAAACATGTAAACAAAATTTGTTTTCATGTGACTGAATATGATTAATTATCTCGGAGTAATCCAGCTCCACTCGCAAAGACTTTTCAGAGGAGATTACAATTTTCAAACTGACAACCATGATAGTTGGGAGCGCTCTGTACGTCTTAGATTAAAGGTCACAGAGGGAGAGTGAGCACAACTCAGGAAACATTAAGTTAGGTTAGGGCAGATGCAATCATAGCCACTTCACACGCAAAAGGAAGCCTCGAACGAGAAAAAGAAAATGAACATGGATATCTGCATATTTGCCACCAAAACATATGGCTGTGCCTAATGCCATTTAACACTTGGGGCTGGGTTTAATCAAACTTCTGCAATTAAAAACACAAATTAGATGCAAACAGCTGAAAGTTGGGTTATGATACACAGAGGGATGGCAGACTTAGATAGAGCAAATGCTATACACTTCCCAGTAATCCTGACAAAGACATCTCACTACATGCTCAGCGTATCAACATCAACAAACACACACCCACTGTGTTTGACATCTATATTATAGCATCCAGTATGAGCAAAATGATTAAAGATTGACCATAACATATGCATGATGGAAACATATGGGAATACTCTTATTTCCATGCCTCAGTCAAAAGCAAATGTAATGCATTTTTTAAGGTCCTAAAATCAATGATGTAAAAAAAATAATAATACAAATCTATAACTACTGATATAGCTTTAAATAAACATTTAAACAAAGTAAAAAAAGGTAATGTTTTCAAGTAATGGCTACTACATGACACCGTCCTTTGCACATTGAGCTGTGAGTAATATATATATAGTAATTTGACTTTAAGACTCAGTAAAGGTGATAGTTTGGACTCTACTGACCATAATAACATTAGGAGGGATGCAAGTGTCCATCACCCACTGCTGCACAGTCTGCTCATTCAATGAAGATCATCTCACTCAGTCACACCACACCACAACGTTAGTTTCCATATAGGACGTGTTTGTGTGTGTGATCCTGATCCTGACAATAACACCGGCCTCCAAATATACTGAGTAACCTTGTAATACTCACTCAGAGTGGAATGTGAAAAGACTTTACAGCTGTTAACAAGCTGTTATGGCATATTATCTAGGCAGTTAGTATCTAATGTCATGTCACAATTCAGTTTCCAATCCCTTTTTACTTGTAGTGTACTATACATTAAAGCAAAAAAAAGGCCATAAACCAAAATAAAGGTAAGAAAAAATAATAAAAATAGCACATACCAGGTAATTCATGCTAGGACCATATGTATATATATATATATGTGTGTGGTGCAGCTGATATAGGAGCTACTGTTCTGATGATGTCACCTGGACTCGCCACAGCCATATCACCCTGCAGCCAAAGCCTGGTAGCCCACTAAAGCTAAGCAGGGTTGAGCCTGGTCAGTACCTGAATGGGAGACCTCCTGGGAAAACTAGGTTGCTGTTGGTAGAGGTGTTAGAGAGGCCAACAGGGGGTGCACACCTTGTGGTCTGTGTGGGTCCTAATGCCCCAGTATAGTGACGGGGACACTATACTGTCAATAGAGTACTGTCTTTCAGATGAGACGCTAAAACCGAGGTCTTGACTCTCTGTGGTCATTAAAAATCCCATGACACTCATCGTAAAGAGTAGGGGTCTAACCCTAACCCCATCCATTGTTTGGCTGTATCTCCCTCTCCTGTCCACCTGTAGCTGGTGTGTGGTGAGCGCACTGGCACCGTTGTCCTGTGGCAACCAAGTGGATGCTGCAGACTGGTGGTGGTTGAGGAGAGACTCCCCCACATGATAATTGTAAAGCGCTTTGGGTGTATGGCAATAAAGCGCTATATAAATGTGTCATTCACATACTGTAATGTATCGTCCACATATTTACAAAACTCAAATATTAATAACTCATGATAAATGAGCTCATAAAATTGTCCACATACTACAGTGTGACCTACACTAATAGAAACAGATCAGCCAATCACAACAGAATGGAATATAAATTCTAGAATAAAAGTCCTTTAAATTTAGTGGAAACGAAAAGACTGACGCTCACGTGTACAAACTCACACGCAGCATCTTTCTGAGCCTTGAGAGTAATTATTCATGTTTAATGAGAGCTTGTTCTATAAAAAGAAAGCGCCGTGTGTCTGCTATAAAGCATTAGAGCGCTTGCATTCTGTGTTTGCCATTTCTGTCTGGTTATGTGACAACGAAACAAATACAACAAGACGATTCAACTTCAAACTATCGCTTTCGGTTGAAATATGAGTTCATAATAATGCTTGCTTTAGTGAAAAAGTTAATCTCATGTTGTCTCTCATTTTAAAAATCCACCCACATATTGGTTTCGGATTATAAAGAGTGTGTGCAGATTTCAATTTTATGGATTATGGACTAAAAATCACAATTTGAAGTTAAAAACTGATGAATATCAGTCATCCCAACACATCTGTTTTGCTCGTTAAGACGTTAACTGATGGACTGGAGTGGTGTGGATGTTTTTAACATTTGTTTAGACTCTCATTCTGACGGCACCCATTCACTGCAGAGAATCCATTTATGAACAAGAACTAAAACTAAATCAATGTCAAATACATCTCCTAAAGTTTCTAGAATAAAAAAGCCTAAATATGCATCATCACAGAACAAGCTCGGATCCATTTAAACTCCACAAATAGAGTCCCTCATCACTCAGCGAAAAACAGCTATTTAAACAGACAAGGACAAGCTCATGCTTTTACAGTCTGTAGATATTTCCTCATTTAATGTAATGGCATTCAGGCAGTACCCAATACTTTTCAAAGCCACTGCACAGAAATGATCCTCATTTCAAACATTATTTGTTAGCAAACACACAGATACATAGAGTATATTATGTAACTTCAATAAGTCATCTGGAGATTAAGAGTGCTGACGTTTGACAAACACCTCCATAATTGTGCCTTCGCTTTAATTAGAGAACAAAATGAAATTAAACAGCTACTCTATCCTGAATAATAATTACACAACATCCTGGGTTCAGCAGGTTAAACTCTATTTGTTGTTGATGTTCATTATAGGCCCCATCCATTTCATTTCTTCCCAAATCAATTGTATTTATTTTTGAATTTTTGAGTTTGAAATCAGATACGTTCCACATTTTTCTGGACTCACAATTTATTATAGTTTAACAAACATTTTATTTTTATATTTGTATATACACACACACTCAATTCCACATTTTCATAAAGCTCTATGATTACAAAAGGAACTCATCCATTAGTGAGTAAACATCATGTTTACCGTAATGTATTTACAATAAGCAATAAACACTAAAACACACATTATCAAACCCAGAGCCACAAAAAGCTAACATAAAAGTGACACTAATGTGAACAAATAATGTCGTAATACCTGGCAACACGCAACTATTAAAGAACAAACACCTGTAATGCATACAGAGAAATTGATGCGGCAATTTAGACACTTTACAAATCAAGTAGTAAATGGGTTTTTAATGAATTATTAATGCAAATACAGCACATTTATGCTTTTAAATGCTCCACATCCCAGCCGACTTTGTAAGTGCATCACTGCAAATACGGCTATGGCTAAAAGAGCTATTTTTCCAAAACTGTGTAGACATAAAGCTGCACTTGAACCCTGAACATCCCTTTAGGAATGTCACCTTAGCCCCTTCCCTTAGACATTGTCATGGTGACGGGAGGTGGTTGGCATGGTGACAACAATCGCAACAGTTATAAATATGTACAAGTATGTACGCAGGAATCGCAGTTGGGACCATCTGTGGGTTCGGACGGCGAGCTCATTAATAATGCAGCAGAACGCCACATGATGAGCTTCTATATCTGAACTCATTAACAAACGCAGACCTACATGGATACTGCTTATGTGTGTATGATACGTTCACAAGTGTATGAATGCGCAGGTGTACGCGTGACATGCGTGTGTTATTGAGAGTGCCTATTCTTGTCAGATTCAGATTTGGATGTTGCGGCGCAATCGATGCGAGGTGACCCTGTGACCCGCGCAGGAAGGAAGCAGGCGATGCAATCTGCCACCCACGGCAATCTCACACACACACGCGTCTCTCAGTCCCCCTCCAAACCTCGCTAATGAGATGAATTAACTGAATGCAACAGATGTGTGCGGTACAAACGAACGCCCTCCATCTGTCAGTCATAACACACACACAGACACACACTACAGGTGATACACAACATGATTGATGGTCGTTCCTGCTACGCAGTGAATGCTCATGTCTTCAATGTATACTGCTGTGACATACTGGGAAAAATATACACACACGCAATACACACATTCACATACATACAATGAATTAACAACAGAGTTTATTTTTATTACGTACGTCTTATAAATTTTATTAATTGATGTATTTGATAAATATGTATTTTATAGATAAATGTACAGGTGCCATTTTTAAAGTATGACAGATTAAAGCTACAGGAGAGCACGAGGAACAGAATGATGAACTGAAACTCAAATTAGTTTGTGAAACCAAAATGACTTTCCGACCTCTTTTACGAACATCTGCCAAACAAGTTATTTTAAGCGTCCAAACTGGATTCAAAGTGCAAACAGGTGTAAACGAGGTTAATGTGTAATCCGGTTTCACAAGAGGAATAGAGTGACACTGCTGAATGAAATGAGAACATGCCGTAATGAATCGCCAGCCGTGTGTTCACGTCCCCATTGAGTCAGAGCGTTTAACAACATTATACTGTCAATGAATAGAGGTCGACGGGAGGCAGAAAGCTCTCAGAAAAACCCCTCAGACGCCCAGCAGGAGATAAACACACTCGTATACACACGCTCATAGAGTGACTGAGACCCAGCACGCAGTCAGACGAGTCCGTGAACAGCAGGTCTTCATTACTGCAGCGTGAAAACAGCAATGAGAGCACATCATGAGGAAAAGAGAGAACCCGGGTGAGAGAAAGACTTTTGTCATCATTTACTCATCCCTCATATCTTTTCAGACCTGCATGACTTTCCATGCAATTACAATAGTGAATGGAGCTTTCAAGCTTGAAAAAAAAGATGGGAAAGGGTTATAAAAGCATAGCAAAACTTGTGACCCTTTTGTATGTTCGCATATACTCTGCAAAATATCATAGGATGAAATGACAGCATCTAAAACGTATACTTCAGAAACACTTTATATATAGAAGATAACAAAGCCGCAAATGCCTTTGACATTATGCCAGATGTTTTCTTGGATGTGATCCCCTCTGATATACAGAAGTGTAAATATAAAGGACCAAACCCACTCAAGAACACAGAATGAGATGAGATAATAAAAGAGATGAAACGCAGGCTGTGCAGATGGAGGAGCTGACGGGAGGAATGATCTGGCCAGCCTTTAGTATTTATAAATAAATCACTCAAATTCCCTCCAACACGTCTGATCACGACCAGATCTGACTGTCAACACCTCTCCATGTTGTCTGTTACACACACATATGGCCTGACAGTCTGCCACCGCAAACATGAGCGTGTGTTTCTGCATGTATCGGACTACTGTCTACTGCCAGTCTGTAAACACTGCCAACACACCATGACAGAGAGAGAGAGAGAGAGAGAGAGAGAGAGAGAGAGAGAGAGACAGACAGACAGACAATAACATAACAGACTGATCATTTTAGATCAATAGACAGAAATACTGAATAAACAGACCTAACATTAGATAAAATTACAGACCGACAGAACTACAGACAATATACAGAATAAGAGACCGACTAAACAATAAACTGAACAATGCATAGAAGAACAAATAGAATAACCGATAAAACTACAGACAGAAAAACAGAACTACAGACCGAACAACAAATAGAACAACAGAATGAGAACAACTGACAAAATAGAAGAACAACTGACCGAACAACAGATTGAATAACAGATGAAAAAAACAGACCAACAGAATAACTGACCGAAAAACTGATTCAACAGACCAAAAAAAAAACTAAACAGATAGCAAAGAGAATGACAGATCGACAGAACTACAGTCCGAACAGAGAATAACAGACCAATAGAACAGACCGAACAACAAATGGAACAGACCAACAGAACTACAGACTGAACAACAGAAAGAAGAACAGATAGAAAAACAGAATAACAGACTGATGGAACAACTGACTGAATAACAGATAGAACAGACCAACATAACTACAGACCGAAAAAAAATGATAGAATTACAGACCAATAAAATAACAACAGACCGAACCACTGATAGAACAGACCAGCAAAACTACTGACCAAACAGATAGAAGAACAGACCGATAGAACTACAGACGAAAAAACAGTAAGAACAGATTGAAGGATTGATCTATGCAGTATATCAACAGACTGAATGTCAGGCTGAGCATATCAATCAACAGAATGATAGAACAACAGACTCAATGATTATGAAAAAAAATAATAATGTGAAAATGTGAATCGGACTGGTAAAAATATAGGATTATAATGCTATACTGAAACTAAAATTAAAACAATGTAATATAGAAAAGACCAAAACACGTGGCAATGATTTTTAGAGCTATACTGTATATCTTTGTTGTTATCATCCTAGGCGTGAACAATGGATTAAACACTTTTAAAAGTACTAAAGAATGAAACAAACAAGCATGTGTTATTTTGACCAGTTAAAACCCCACAAACATGGGTATATCATATCCTGCAATTCTTTGCAGCGGGACTGTTTTTTTCCAGTAAACGCAGAAATGAGTGGTCGGGTTTTTACTGCCCTTGTCTTCTTTCTCCCCCATGACCTCTAAAATATGGACGTCCGAGATCATATCACGAAAGCAATACCTGCGCCAGCAGCCTTCACACAAATTGATTCCTGCAGCCAGACGTCCAGTGCGTTTCCTGCACACTTCCCTGTCAGCACTGTATGCAGACACACAAATGCGATCTTTATCTTTATGAGCTTTCCTTGGGCATGTGCCATTTGGCACCTACTTGTGATTAACGGCCCATTGGAGTTACGCAGTGAGTGTGTTAGCATGCTAGGACGTAGCAGTTACTGTAAGGCACATGGGTTTTTGGTAGATAATTCATGCACACACAGCAGCTTTCAGCTGGAAGGTTTTAAAATTAACTGTTGCAATCAAGGTTATATAATTATAAACTGCAAATTTGATTCATATGTATACTTCACTGACACTCCAGCTGCTCTCGTGGGATCATTAATGAAAATTACCCATCAGTCAACACTCAAAACACACAGAAAACACCCAGGCTGCACCCTAAATCACAGACAGTTGTATTGGATTATGTTGGTGTACTATTTGTAGAGGATTTTTTAAGGATGTCTCTTGCATGCATTATGACAAATATTATCTACCTCTCTTGCATGCACATTTAAACTAATACGAAACATCATGCTTACACTGGGGCTAAAATTACCCAACTTGCAAGCTAGCATTTGGACTAATATTACATTTTACAATGCATTTGCACATTTACATTTATATGCAATATATACGAACCATCATGTGAGTATGCATGCATTTTGACTCATGTGAATCATCATGCACCCATGGATTGGGACCAGTATTACCAATCTTACATGCTTGCACACATACAGTATGTCAATCACGAATGCATACATTCAGACTAATATGAATAAATATGCATGAATTGGGAGCAATATTACCCATCATGTATGCATGCAATTAAATTATGCATATGTGCATTCATCTAAAATTGTTCATCGATTGCTTCTGCCTGCCGCTCTGCTCAGAGTCTGCTGTGTGTTTGTTGCTCGGATATGTACTGTAGCTTTGTATTTCTGTCTCAATATTTCCTATAGTATATATCAAACCTATTTGTTGGTTGATTGTTCACTTTTTTTCTAAAAGATGCGAGTGCAGCTCATTAGCGCTCATTTGCCAGTTAGCTTGTCATTCGCGTCTTTGCTTGCGTTACATTCGTAGATATTATCGTCTCCTTTTATTTTATTTTTTCTCCCGCTCCATTTAACTTATTGTTCCACTTCTTGTTCGCTTCGTCGCTCCGTTTTTCACAAGTTTATTAAACAACAGTGGTACTGTAAGTTAATAATCCATCAATCACTGTGAGTATGGCTTCTCCTTCTCTTGTTGTTTGCACGTCATGCCACATGTATAGTTTATCTGTCGTCAATGAGGGTTTCACATGTGATAAATGCATAGATATAGTTAGGCAGACAGATAATTTTAGAACTAGACACACATCCAAACTTTAACAGAGAACAATCAGAATGTGAGGGCTGTAGATACGGCTTTGGATGCGGGAAGTTTAGCTCATATACATTATGCAGTTCCGGCAGCAGTGCCTGTGCAGCAGCAGGGCAAGTGGGTGACTGTGAGACGGCATAGTTGTGGGTCAAAAAACACTGCTCTTTACCGATCAGAACATCAAACAGGTTCTCTGGTGCTCTGTCAATTCTTCGTCATCAGTTAGGTGTACTGTTTGATAGCAATCTTTCATTTGAAAGCCACGTTTCTAGTATCTTTAAACATATCTAAATTGTGTCCTATGCTCTCAACCTCAAATGCAGAAATGTTAATTCATACATTTATGACCTCGAGGTTATATTATTGTAATGCTTTACTGGGTGGTTGTTCTGCACCAGGCACGTGCACACATAGACATAAAAGGGGGCTTGAGCACCTGCCCTTTTTATTCCTGGAGAGAAAGTGCCCT
>JAUCNO010001440.1:1944406-1957481 GCA_032353835.1 Enteromius viviparus
CTAACTCAATTACTTTTTGGCAGAAGTAATTTGTAACTGTAACTAATTACTTTTTTAACGTAATATGACAACACTGGATACTAGTAACAGTAAAATAGTTAGTACTCACTACCGAAATAAGTACTAGTTAATAATTAGCCTAATAAGTACAAGCACTTTAAAAGGTCATTAGTACCTAAAAATAAGCACTATAGCTAATGAATAAGTTCTAGCAGCTAACCCAATGGAATAAATCTTGTAGCTAAAAAGTAGTAGCAGTAAAGTAAATACAAATACATTTTAAGGATTACACGATAAAACAGCTTGCCATGTGCCAGCACCACAGTGTCCTCAATCTCTCCCATGATTCCTCGCTTCTCCACGGCCCAGTTACGTGCCCACCGCAGTCCATTAATTACCTTTATGATGTCATAAAGAGCTGTCGCTCTTAACGGAGCCGTAATGCACTTCTCTAACACGGCTAATGTTTATGCCTCATTAAAGCTCTTAATTTGCTTAACCCTCCAATCCAATGATTCATTCGCTTGACTTCTAATTGTGCTTCGGTAATTTATTACGCTCACAACTGATGATAATAATCAATGAGAGTGTGCAGATTCACGCTCGGGCGTGAGTTATACCCTCAAATAGCTGATTACATGCATCATGAGCTCGGCTGGTCTGATATTACCTGTCCAATCTCGCCGCCGCCCACGTTAAAAGCTCCGTAATTACTCCCGAGCTCAGTCGAGCGGCTGCAAATGAGGCTTTTCCTCAAATCCCCGAGATCTGACCACAGCCGCTCTATTAGCAAGAGCGTCCGTTCAGATCAGCTTCACATGTGGGTGTTTTTCAACGACTGCCGCTTCCAGCCCCGTGGATGTTTAGAAAATAAACTTTCATGTGTCAAACTCACTAGTTTCATTCAACTGCTAATAGAAGACTTTTACGCAAATTTTGTAAGAGGTGTTTTATTTAAACCAATAGGCTACTTGGTACAAGGAAACATTGAACTGAATAAAGCCTTTTTTAATGTTCTATTTCAAATAAACACAGTTTTTTTTTTCAACTTTCCATTCATCAAAGTATTCTGGAAGAATAAGAGGCCATATCATGTTTTTCAAATGCATTATCAGAATGTTTTCTGAAGGATCATGTAGAAAATTCAGCTTTGCATCACAGGAATACATTTTTAATTGTAATATTATTATAGGGCCTGCAAGCTTTCAGCTTTTTTTTTTCTGTATGTGATGCTTTGTATCAGAGAAATACATTTTATTGTGAAATATTTTACAATTTAGTTTTTTTTTACTGTGTTTTTGAACAAATAAAGAAATCTTGGAAGACATCAGAAGCATTTTCTTTCAAAATAAATAATTTCAAACTTCTTAAAGTTTGATTAAAATTACAGCTTGATTAGAAATGGTGGAAAAATAAAAGTAATATATTAGCCATTTATTCTTTCCATTTATATTAGCCTTATTCTACATGACCTAATCCTACCCAATACCTAAACGTAACAACTGGCTCACTATTAATAAGCTAAAAACGAATAATATTAAATCATCTGGAAAATTGTGTTAATGGCAAAATTGGTTGGTTGGGATATTTTTTTATTTTTTTTATTTTTTTATTAATAATATTTATTTAATTGCTCAATACTTTTCCTCACCAACTTTCCATTTAGAAAACATAAGAATTGAAAAAATATATAATTTAAATGCAATAATTAATATTTTCATGTTTTAAAAGTGACCATATGGCTCTGGGACACAGATAAATTAATGAAATCTACAGGCGACTTAAATTGCATGCAAGCTGAAAAAGGCCTGATTAACTGTTTTAAATATTACAATCTGTTACTTTTAATAAAAACAGACCCCCGGGACATAAAAGTGCACATAGTTGTAGAAACACCCATGTGGCAGCCTGGCTTAATTACTCCAGATCATGTTGGTGGATGAATCAGTCTGAGAAACAGGTGAAGAGTTGTTTCCCACAGCAGAAGGTCCAGGTCTGCTGGTGTGCGGCTATAGGCTATCGACTGTGGTGCTAGCGGAGCGTGTGTTCACGCTGCTCTGCTTTCATTACAGATCAGGGGAAGCAGTAATTAGCCAAAGCTCCCCACCGCTTTTAAATTACCTTAAGACATCCACTTAACTGCAGCTCTGCATAAACCGCCTCCCGGAGCCCAGCGGTCTCAGTGCTGCCAGCAGATGTCAGGGAGAGCCTGGACAGACAAACCGAACCACGTCCGCTATTTGCTTCATTAATGAATCACAACACACTCCACACGGCCTCCTGCTGAGACCGTAGCCACACTCAGGGTTTACAGGGAGCACAAAAGATGAGAGAAAACAGAAATAAAACAGTATGAAATGTATTCACATGAGTCAAAGCTTCTGGATGCCTACTGTTGCGTCTAAACAATGTTTACTCGTTTAACAAATTTAAACTGAATTTCAATAAAGCTTGCAAACAGAATTCTGTCAGAATTCTCGGTTCTAATCCTTTAAGATAGCATTAAAAACACTTAATTAGAACGGCACCAAGCACACAGCTATTAATTAATTTAGCCAACAGTTTGAATTTTTTCTTTTGTTTCTAATTTGTTGTGGCCATTGTGAAGAGATTTTTGGCCACATCCAAACTTATTAGCATCTGATCCTGACTGTTCACATTAGACTAGTCTTCCGACACCCGCTGATTCCAGAATATAGACACGTATTTGCATCGCAGAGGGGGGCGAGATCGAGACAATGCTCAAATATCCGACCGCGGGCAAAACCTTCGCAAACAAAGCAGCTATTCGCCACCTCGTAAAGCCTGTTTGTGCCACAATAGCAGCTTTAAATGAGCAGAGAATATCCTTTGAAAATTAAACGCCGGCAATTTTATTTCCTTTGTATTAGTTTCCTTCTACTTGATGATTATTTCATGAAACGCCTCCCGCTGAGGGCTTTTTTATTCTCCGCTTCGGTATCAGGGAGGTCAAATATTATGTGAGTAGCCATTACATTTTAAGGTTAAAAAACATGCTATTCATTCCGCAGACAGGTTGAAAGGGAATTAACGAAGGCAATATAAAAGCGCGACCTTCGCTCTGCTGAATGCCATTACTAAACGATGGCTCCGAGGATCTATGAATGCCAAACATCTTATTAAAGCCTGTAGACAAAAGAAAGCACGCAGACACAGGTGACGTCTCTTTCACTGACTGTGGGAGAGACACTGGAATACAGGCCTGCTAAAGTTATACACATGACTGGCGGGCTCCGGTTCAGACAAACTCCTGAAACAAAAGTAACTCACAAATCTGCCATATTATTATAACTCCAAAAGTTTTTCATGTTTGATTCATGTTTGAGGGAGCTTGCATGCTAATGGATTACTTAAAGCCATATAAACACAGACAAACATACGAACAAAAACAATTTAAAAGCACTTTTTGCATCATTAATATTCACATGTTGTAAGTTTATTTTAAAATGTAGTGATTTTCATATTTTAAACAAAATATCATTTTAAGACGGACATTCCTAAAAGAAAATTGGATATAATGTTTTATTGCAAATTTTGGTAAAATAATGCATGACAAAAATATACTGTATTACTGATTAAAAAAATTAATAAAAAAACCCTTCTTTGCAGCATTTCTAATCAAAATATAATTTTGTAAAATTGTAAAAATAAATAAATAATAATAAATGAATAATTGAAAGAAGAAGAAAAATAAATAAACTTTAACTATTTGTTGAATAATAATTTTTTTTATCATTAATTTCTTAATTAATGGGGGGAGGGGGGGTAACAAACTTCCAAATTACTTGCAAAAGTTAAAAATTATTGTTTTTTTTTGGCATGTGTTTGCCAGCAATAAAGTGAAAAGTTGCAAAAAATATATTTTTCACCCAATAAACATTACATTATAGAAGTTTATTTAATATTTGTTCAGATCTTTTTTTTTTTTTCTGGATTTACATATTTTAAGCCTGTGGATTTTCCAAGCTGGAGGTCTGACATAATTTCTGCTGCTCATATTAAAGCTCATCAGAAGCAGGTGTGATTATGGTTTATTGTGAGCTGATGAACTTTGCCATTCACTGAGCTTCTTGTGTTTGCACCTGCTACAATATGAAATCTGCTAATGTGATGCTGTGCTGGTGGAAATGATTTATGGAGTCGCTGTTGACAGGGTCCGCCGGCAGACCACGTCAATATCATCTATCTTTCTTAGGAGCTGTTTTGACCTCTCTTAATGTTTAAGAAACTTTTACTCTCTTTCAAAGACCTTTTGCTCTGTTCTTCCTTTTTTTCCCCCACACAGATTTATAAGTGTCTCTGGTTAATGAGTCAAATCAGGACATAAATCAATCAATATACCACTAATGAAAGCAAATGGAAGGTACTGAGGCAGAATCCCACAGAGGAAACGCAGTCAGTCATAACACAGTGTGTAGAAAGCGACGGTTAATGTCCACAATGGGACACGCTAATGTCCTGCTAGCTGTTAGTTGATGTTGATCAGACTCATGTAGTGAATGATGTTATCACACCTGCCAGATAATGGGAATCAACTCTAGCTTGGTGTAAGAAAATTAGCTCAAACAAAGAATCAAATCAGAATTGAAATAAAATTAAAAGGTCAAAAAGTACAGATAAATAAAACAAATACCCATTTTTATATTTGTACATGTTGTCCCAAAACATTTTAGCAGGATGTAACATATACTTCGATTGATATCTCTTGTTTAGTGTCCCAATCATTTTCTCAAATCCCTCTTTGCTAAAAGTGCGTTCACACCTGAGGTGACTTGGGCGAATGTATCTCGCTATTTGCATGTAGTTGGACACTTGAACATGTCAAGTTTACGCCGGTTTCACACTGCACGTGTCAGCAGGGCGTAAGCAGCACGTATTTTTTTGGCACCCATGTTAACAGATGAGAGCTTTCACGCAGGGGCGGAGCAGAAGCGCGTAGCAGGTGCAGAGAAATGAAATAAATCAAAGCACATGACACACAGTGTTCGGAGAAGAACGCTAGAAAATACGACAGAAAGGTTGTCTATAGCTTGCTTCAGTACAAGCTGCCAAAATGAAAGCACAATTGGCGGGTGCTGCTTCTGCTCTGCATGCGTCCGCGATGCTTATGGATGCAGTAAAGCCGGCTTGTTTAACGCGCCGTTTAATTTGCGCGAATCGCACTGCACGATGTCTAATTGCGTCTTTGCATTGACTTAACATGTAAATCACTCTCGCTTAACGCTTCATTCGAGTCTGGTGTGAATACAAGAATCAATGTCTTGTTACATCCACGAATGCATTTGCTTATTTAATATAATGTAATGTAATGTAATCGCATAGCCTGACATCACGATTGCGATATGATTAATCGTGCAGCACTAACTCACTCAAGTGTGATGACGGTTTACAGTAGCTAGCATTTTAAGCCGTCTGAATATGGACTGGTTAATCAAAAGTTCACAGGTTTTGCATAATTTACAAAATTACTGCCTGATGGAAATCATTACAAGACACTGCTAAAGATGGCAATCAAGGGAAGAAGAAGAAGAAGGAAGTGTGGTGTGTTTATCATCCGATTTTCACGATTGTCTTTACATTGGTCCAAAAAATAAAATCAAAATAATAAGCATTTATAGCTTTTAACTAGAATATGACAAAATCATCCTTACCTTACATACAGTAAAACAATCATGCAAAAATCAACAGCAGTTGATTTGTCCATCAGTGCAACTATATTAATTATTCATCCTCCAGTGCATGCTGGCACAGAAGAGAACAGGACTTAACATCATAATACTATGGTTTATTGTTTATTATCAAGCATTATTTACTTGATCTATAGAGTTAGTTTTTTCCCAGTGTACCTACCAAATGCAAAAATCAAATCAGTCCTAAATGTTGGATTTGACAAACAAATGTGAATCGCATGATGTTTAACCAAACTCCCAAACACAGGGTGACCCACTGGACTTCAGTAATGGAGGCGTAGAGGTGTTCATAATCAGAAATCACAAACAAGGGATGCATGTGCAGTCGCTGTGAAGAGCCGTCACAAAGGTTAACGATAAACAAGTAAACAAACAAACCGATAAATAACAAATCCCTCACTCACATCCTGCTCCTCAGTTCATTAGTCACCTGAAAGGTCCCGTCCAGCAGCAAGGGATTGTGGGAACTCTGAGAACTCCACTGGCAAAGGGTCTTGGGGGAAACTCACTTCTGGGCCAACAATAAGTAATTATAAGCAATTAGCGTCTGTGATTAACTGCCTCAGGTGAGGAGGAAAAAAGGAAAGAGGTGGAGAGGAAAAAGAACAAGGGCGGATGAGAGAGAGAGAGAGACTGGAAGAGATAAACCTCTTTAACCCTTGGTGAGTGCGCTGCATATTAAACTTCAAGAACAGAAGAGAGGCAGATAGAATGATACAAACATAGAACAGCGGATAAAACGATAGAGAATGATATAACCGTATGTAGACTGATAGAGCAGCTGATTTCTTTCTGTTCACGTTGTCTATTACAATGCAAGCGCTCAGAAGATGATTGCGTTCTCGGATACCGTGTGAGGAGCACAAACTCAAGTAAAAAGGGATTGCAATGAATGAATTAGAGAAATCTGACTGTCCTGACAGGCCTGTTAGTCACCTGCAGATTGTGCTGATCTGCTACACTGGCTTTACACACACTCCTTCAATTACATGCAAATGGAGCTGATGTAAAGCCTATCGCTTCATTCAGAGCTGTCACATCTCCACACTCCTATCAAAATATGACAGAAACTATTCAGCACCTCTAGAGGGAAAACCATTCAGGTACAAAACACAAAGTATCACCGATTTGGAAGAGCGGTTCTGCGTCAATTCAGTTTAAACACAGAATATCACTTCTATGTGAATATTTGGTAAACTGTAATTTATCTCTGAATTTTCCGCATCATTATGCAGTCACATGATGTTTCAGAAATCATTCTAATGTGTTCTTCTCTTTACTGGAGTGAATGTGTTTGTGATCAGGATGAGTTTTCTGTGCTGCTGAGACTGTGATTGTATCGTCAGGGGCCCTCAGAGAGCACAAAGAGAGGATTATGGGTAAAGATAAGACTATCAGGGGCCATTAACCATCACCTCCTTTCTCTTCATCCACACACACACACCTCTTATCTCAATCTCAACAATCACTGAATTATTAATTGCACACACAATTCAGCTGCTGAAGTATTCATCTACAACATGGCTGTAATCGCTGTAAAAAGTCGCCGCGAGCACAAAATCACTGAGACCCGACCGTTCAGCCAGCTGGAAGTATTCACGGAACAGCGGGTCCCGGTGCGAAAAGCTCGGCAGTGAATGCCATCCTCTAGTAGAGTTGATGTTCTGTAATGATGGGTGCACTCCATCAAGTGTGCGGACAGAAAGGCGCGGACGAGGAAACTTCAGAATGCAGAGGTGGGTGTCACGCAATGACGTGGCAGTTCTGCGTTTTTCAAACATGGCATGTACCGAGCAGCAACAATCATTAGACTCTGCTGTTGCAGCTGTTGTGAGAACTTTTCATGACAGGTTTTCTTTGCAAACGGAGCAGAAGTAATTAAAGTAAGTAAATACATTTTCCTACTGCTTTAATGAAGCTAGCTATAATTGGTTATGGTGTCTTCAAGTTACGTCACTACGCATACTGTACGTCACCGGAATGAGTGGTCTGATTGGTTGTAGATTCATCCAGGAGTATACAGAGGCATCTGATGGACACAGGTTAAGCCCGCCTCCCAGAAGGCGGGTAGTAAGGTAGCTTGGCCAGACTAAACTCCTATTAGCTTTATAGTTGCAGAAGCCAGGCTAACCGGTTGATATTTTACAACCTAAACCAAACTCGTCTTGTGTTACAAAGGTCAAATTATCTGCTATTTTAAGTGACTTGTAGCCCTTGACACATACTTGTGAGTGTTTGCAGTTTCCCCTCTATGATATAAATGAAAGATTGCTTCTGCATGTTCATTGGACCACATGACTTGTTGGTGGCATCACATAACTCGATGACTTGATGAATGTTTTTTTTTTTTGAGTCAAACTACTTCACTTTCATTTCAATAATTTTGTTCTTATTATGAAGATTTTTCTTTATTATGAGATCAGTGTTTTTTACTGCATTCTTGCTTTAAAAAACAACATTTAAAATAAACATCAGATGGACTTGTTAGGTGTATGTAAATGACTGTATTCAGTGTGTATTCATTGTATGTGTTAATTGTATTTTTCTCTTTATTTTCTCTATCTCTCTTTGTGTCTAACAGAGAAACATTCAGGTTTGAAATGACGTGATGAGAATGCTAATGCGCTTTTCCTTTTAAAACAATCATCCATTTCAAGATCACAGTGTTTAATTCTCTCATTAGAACTTAAATGTTCTTTTTTTTTTGTTTCCAAACTGATGTTGGCATGTGAAGTGAGACACTGAGACAAAACCGAGGAATTTGTGTTAATTCTGATCATTTAGTCTCTCTCTCTCTCTGTCTGAGCTCTGATTTGCATGATTGGTTGGTCTTCTCGGCTCAGCGGCTTTGCTGCATTCCTTAGTCCGACCCCCTGAGAGCCGGGCTGAGGAAAAAAGGGGTGAAATTTCTCTGTTGTGTCCCTCTCTTTTGCCTAGCTATCTTTGTTTCCTGTTTTCATTCTACAAAAAATGTAGACATTATGGTAATCCATGAAAAAAAGAAGCTGAATTCAAGTGGTTAAATCACTCTAGTCCTGTTTTTAGTAGTTCCTCTCATAGTACAGTAGGGCAGTTTTTCTCCGTGCGTATGCTTTATGAGTGAACTTTGTAGTAGACGAGGTCATTCATGTGTCTTTTATGTTTTAAAGAGGGAGCGGAATAAATGCAGACGGGAACAAAAAGCTTTAAGACACGAGGGTGCTCAGTAAGCAGCAAAAGTGTATTGTTGTGGATATTAATCTAACTGGCTGTTATAGACGTTACAGCCTTTGGCTGACCCCTAGTTTTTACATATATTTTATCATGGATGTAAACAAGTCTGATTTGGCCGGAGTGACTAAGCTAACGTTGTCGGTAATTTAAGCCACAGGGTCGTGTGGTGAAATGGCAGTGGAATTGAGACATGCCCCTCATTCCTGTAATTCTCATTAAGAGTAGATTGAGGCCAAGAGGAAGTCTGTTAAGCGTGTGCTGGGGACAGAGGGGGGTCTGTTGAATGCTACAGGTGCAAGGCATAAGCTCCGATGCTAATTTTAACTGGCGGTGACGTTGGCAGTGAGTTGCTCTGAATACAGCGCGGTGGGCCTGTCTAAAGTGATCCGGTGTGTGTATTACAGATGGAGAAACTCTGTAGAGGAAATGAGCTGTTTGGATTGTAATGAAAGACTTGTTGAACTGCATAAAATGGCTTTAATTAGCATGCATTATTGAGTAGGTTTGAATTAAATCACATTTTTAATAGGACTGTTAATAGATGCAAAAAATGAATGTGGCCTTTGTTGGTTGCAAACATGCATCACGTGACTTCTTCAAATATTAGTAAGCAGTAATGCAGTTTGTTGTTTGTGCGCTGATCAAATTAAGCACAAATAATTGAATGCATTAATATTTGTTGAGAAAAGCTCCAACCATTCTGGTAGACTGGGAAAAAAAACTGAACATAACATAATGAAAGCACTTCAGAAATCAATATATTGTTTGTTTTCCTTCCATGTCAGTGGTTTGCACTAAACAGTTTTGCAGTCATTTGATTGGTCGTTCACACAGGATGTGTTTGTGCATTCCTTCTGTGGTGTTTTGTAATTGCTGATCTATATATGTGGCAGATGTGGCAATTGCATTTTGTCTTTTGTAACGACACCCTCCCACTTTGTTCTGTTTTATTGTTTTTCGCTCTATACAGCTGTTTATGTGTCCCATGCTGAGTAGTAGCTGGGCTGGGCACAAAACATGCCTTATTAATAAATGTAAAATGTATTTCGAAAAATCCTTGCGTTCATGCATGGGTGAAAGAGTACAATGAAATATTTTTTTAACACTTTATTTTTAGCACGTTCATAAATAATCCAGTTAGTAAATTTAAATGAATATGTTAATCTGACAGCCCTATAGTTTAATTTGGAATGGATTTATCAGTTTGGGATTACACTGCAGCAGAAAGTATGATGTTTCAGAAAGGCTTTATAGTAGTTTTTTTTTTTCCTCCAATTGTACTAAAACTGAGTTTTTGGAGCAAATCGTTCATCAGTGCTCCGCCTCGGCTTCTGTGCTTTATTAAGTTCTTTTAGGAGTGCTTCAGTCAAGTGAAAGAGTTCATTTGGCGTCAGAATGGTCTCTCTCTTCTGCTTCGGTCTCATTCAAAATGCTGTATTGGCATGACATGTGTTTAACACATATTGCCAAAGTATTGAAGTGGAAGAAAAGGTACTGATGTAAAAAATACTAATAGTTTAATTAAGGATTTAACAAAAATAAGTAACACTATAAAACATTAAATAGAAAATCATGTTGATTTCATGTAACATTTAATTTAAATTTGTAAATTAAACATTTTATTAAATAGGAAAATAATGCAACATAGAAGCATCACCAATACTTTTTTTATCCCTCTGTAAACAAAGATGAATAATTTATGCAAATGAGATGGGTGATGTGCTGGATGTTTTAAAGAAACCATTTTCACATTTTGTACAATGCGAAAAAAATTATTGACTAAAAAATCTCTCTACTAATACTGAATTATCTTGTTATTTTAAAAAACAAACAAATAGGAAATAAGCCCAAGAGTGGATTCAAAGATGAGATATTAATGCTCGGTCAACTCTTCTTCAGTGCTGTGGACTGAGAGGAATTGACTGAGGCAGCATATGTTGGTGTTTATGGTTTAAAATGGAAAAAAACTTTCACGGTGACAAAATTAGATGTGATTATCACTCGCTAATGTTTCCACATTCATCCCCAGGAAACTGTGTGTGCGTGTAAACGGGCTTAGCGCTGCATGTGTTTATCGGAGGCAATGCAGGAGCCCTGCAGCCGGTCTTGTGACCGTGTGGATGTCTAAAATCACTGATTTGCTGGTTTCCTGTGCAAACAGATAAATGCCACCATATTGTGTTTATTTGAGTTACTCATTTGCAGGGTCAGCATTCATTCATAACTGTGAGCGAATGCACACGTGTGTTTGTGTGTGACAGATGGAAAGGGACGGAGAAGTCACCTGACCATGAATCTCTCTGATGGCAGGACACCGGTCTGTTCATTTATTTGTCTGACGTTATCAACAAGTGTGTGGTGTTTTAGCAGTGCATGCGTGAGGCTCTCTAGTGCGTGTCCGGGCAGGAAATAGCGTGCATAGATGACAGTAATTGTGGGTTTTGATGTGAGTTTGACGGTGAGAGTATTTCTATGTCATCTCTTATGTAAGAGTAAATTCTAGCTCACCTTGGCACGATCAGGTCGGTTTCATTCTCAGTCATCAGCAACTGTCATGAAAGCTTTTTTTAACTGGATAAAATATGGAATTTAGTTCAGAATTTTACAGAATTGAACTTTTAAGATCGATTCATGCAGTCTTTATATATATATATATATATATATATATATATATATATAATTTATAAATAATTTATTATGATCAATGTTAAAAAACAATTGTTCTGCTTAATATTTTAGTATAAAAATGATATATTTTTCAAGAATCCGTGATAAGAAATTTCAAAATAACAGCATTTATTTAAAATAATTAACTTTCAATTAACTATAATTGTCAGATATCACTTAATGCTGGATAAAAATATTAATATCTTTAAAATATTTACCACAAGTGTTGAAGATTAGTGTAAATAATAAATATAGCTTGTTATCTGTAATCAAATATTTTTAAACTATTGTTAAAAATGTGTTTTCTTTCTTTCTAAAATGAGCCTTTTTCACAGGCTCCTATGTTTGTTCAATTATTTCACTTTTTAATGGCAACAAAAAGGACCTATTTGTTTCCATCAAAGTGAAATTACTGAACATACACAAAGAAGCCTGATAAAAATGGACATTTTAAAAGCTTAGAGGCTTTTGCATCTAAACTCTTTAATTTTTAAAATTAAAATACATATTTCATTGGTTAATTAACTTGTTTTGTCTCATTTGTATCTGACTTTTCCTCTCAGCTCTTTGTTAACCACATGTTCTCTCACAACATTCCTGCCGGTTTATGTCTGTGAGTAGGAAGTGAAGAGTGTCTTCCTTGTTCTGCCGCAAAATCCCTAAAAAGAAACTGAGAGAGACCATAAATAAGACAGATTGGTCGTTAAAGATATAAAAGCAATCACTCACGTCTATGAACCGAAATAATACTCTTCTTTTCCTTGTATACAGAAGAGTTCTCTGGGCCATTCTGTCTGGCTCTCAGGCTGTGGTGTCTGCCTGATGCCCTGTGGCTCTTGTATGAGCTTGTCCGCCCACCCTGGACATGTCTGGAAGCTCTCTGCACTGTTTCTTTTTCCTCTTTCTCCTGAAATGTTCAACCGGTGTAGTGTTAAGATGGAGGAAGGTAGTCCTGCCAGTGAAAAAGCACAGAGAACGGGGAGAGAGAAAGACTGAACAAAAGTTAAAAAGCGAAGAAGCTGTGCATGATGTTGTACAGACTTACGTAAGTCTTTCTCTCACACTTTTTTCTTTGTAACATTTTCTTTCTGCCAATCTTACGGTGGAATGTTCTACCAAAAAGAAAAAGAAAGTGGGTCAGAGAGTGAGAGGAAAGGGGTTGAAGATGAGAGCGAGTGTGTGTGTATTAGGGTTTGGGTGGGGTGTTGGATGTAATACGGCTGAGATCACTGTAGGGCTGCGCTGAAGGTATCAAATTTCACTCACCACAACTAAACACATGTACGCCTACTCTACAGCAAACATCAGCATGATCTTCATTACGTGTGATGGATCAAGTCTAGAGACTGCATGTGCTTTATATTTCAAATAAATACCACAGTTATTGCTATAAAACATGTTTATGCATGTATATATATATATATACACTATATTACCAAAAGTTTTCGCTCACCCATTCAAATGATCAGAATCAGGTGTGCTAA
>JAUCNO010001440.1:1957581-1970942 GCA_032353835.1 Enteromius viviparus
CCGCCTCCCAGAAGGCGGGTAGTAAGGTAGCTTGGCCAGACTAAGCTCCTATGAGCTTTAAAGTCGCGGAAGCCAGGCTATACTTTGCATTAAACAGATGAAAATTAACCAGTTAAATAGTGAATGTGAGCGGGTGAATGTCAGCAGCTGAAGGTGATGATTGCAAACTTAAATTAAAATAATATTTCAATATATTGCAATATATTTTAATCTAATAAATGCAACCTTGATAAGCATAAGAAACCATTAAATATCTTACACATTTGAACGGTAATGTATATGTGATATGATTGATAAAATTAATATATCAAATTATGTCATTTCATCTCTCTTTTTGCACAAAAATAAATCAAATATTTAATTACATATTAATATAATTTACTTATATATTTATACATGTATGCATGTGGATAAAGGTTAAACTTCACTGTTATCACTGTCATTGAACACTCTGTTAACATCAGTTTAATTCTGCTGATGTGATCTTCAGATCCACAGACACACGTCCTCCAGAGGAGTTCATGTTTTCAGCGCTGACAGTCATCGAAGCCCAGGAAAATAAAGAAGAACATCCATCAACAGCAGAATGAGAAGCAGCACCAACAACAGCTTCTGTGTGTCGAATGAAAATTTGTCCTACATGATCATGTGTTATTTAACCTTTAACAGCAACTACAACTCAAAACAGCTCAAATATGGCACGTTTCATGACACTGTGAGGTACTTAACTGTATGTTTGAGAATTGTGTAGGCTTCGAGAAGTGTAGGCTACTTTACAAACAATTTAGACTAGAGTAAGTGTACTTTAAAATCTAAATTGCATACAATAAAATATATAATTAACTAAACTTAAAATGAAAAACATTTTAAAAGTAAAAATGCATACGAAAATCAATCAGTCAATCTTTCTGAAGCAGAAAGCCTGTCATCATGATTTTCTACTTGAGCTTCCTTCTTTGAATTAGGAACTCTGAATTATTGCTGCAGTTCTTTAAAATGTCAAATTCCCTTGAAGCAGCAGAATCTATTCATTCATATCTTTTGTCAATTTTGAGGTGTACCACTTTTAATTAGAAGTGATTTTTAAAAAACTCTCCAGTATTTGAGCGCTTCCTCTGTTCTCCACGGACAGACAGAGGGAGAGACAGACAGACAGTGTGAGATGATATTACCAGTGTGTGTGTGTGTGTGTGTGTGTGCTTGTGGGAGGTCATAAAATGACATGGAACTTTCAAAGCTCAGAGTTTCCATGGATACCGGAACTCAGAACGGTGAAAAGTGGCATTTTGGAATGAATGAGAGGAACGGTGTGACAGATAATAACAGCCCCGGACAACGAGGGGCAGAGCCGAGAAACGCTCAAACAAAAGAACGACTTCACCTACACGCCACAGGACACACGACCCTCTGCTGATACTCTACACACATGCACACACACACACTCGGATGAAACGCAAGGCCCTAAATAAGAGCAGCACTTCAGACAGGATATCAGAAATATCATAACTTAGACAGTAATGGACATCTACAGTGTCCCAGGGCTTCATTGTGAGATCTGTTTATCCGTCTATTCATCTATGTGGATTCATCCATCTTTCTATCCATCCATGTCCATTCATGCATTTTTCAGTTACATCATCCATCAACTATCTACATGTCCATCCTTCTATCCATCCATCCTTCCATCCAGCATCTACCTACAAGTCCATCCATCCATCATCAATTAACAATCTACATGTCCATCCTTCCCTCATCTATCAACTTCCATCCATCATCAGTCAGCCATCTATCCATCCATCCCACCAGCATCCATCTACAAGTCCATCCATCCATCCTGCATCCATCTACGAGTTCATCCATCTATCATCAATTAACCATTTACACGTCCGTCCATCCATCCATCCATCTATCCATCCAGTATCCATCTAAAAGTCCATCCATTCATCATCAATCAATCATCGTCCATCCTTCCATTATCTATCAATTTCCACATAGTTCCTTTCATCCATCCATCCATCCCACCAACATCCATCTACATGTCCATCCTTCCATCCATCCAGTATCCATCTATGAGTTCATCCATCAATCATCAATCAAACATCTACATGTTCATCCAACCATCCAGCATTCATCTACGAGTCCATCCATCTATCATCAATTAATCATCTGTCCATCCAACCAACCAACCAGCATCCATCCATCCATCTATCTATCCATCTATTTTGGCTCACTGCATATGCAAAATGCATTTTTTACAATAATCTGATTGTCAAAATCCATTCTCCAGCAAGGAGACGTTTATTTTGAATTAATATCTTCTGACACTTTAAAGAGACATTTAATTAGACACAAAGAGAAGCTGAATCCTGCTAATATTCTGATCAAGCTGCATGTCATGCATGACGCGATGGTTCTTATTTTGCATTTGATGAGATTTAGCATGAATCTGAGATGATCCTAAACTCAGGTGCTAAACATCTGCACGGAAGAGATAATCCCACACTAATACCACATTCAAAACATACAATCCAAATCAAAGATTAAAGCCCATCAGAGACACAAACACCAACCTGTGCATGAATACAAATCACACACGGACCAGTGCATTCAGATTCTTACTTCATGCATGCATAATGCTGCTTTTACGGCTCCACATGTCTGTTAAGGGGGTCGCACACCAGACGAGAAGCGCATCGCACCATGTCTTTAAAATTCTAACACATTGTTTTCTATGGGTGTACGCACACAGGCGGAGCAAATCGGCGTCTGTCCGTGGCTCCCGACTACAACTCAGGACGCTGTTCAAATTCCTGCCGCGCCACAGAGCGCCGCCTGCATTGTTATATATTAAATAACATCATATTTGTTTCAAATCGTTGTTAATTATACCAATATACCACTGCTGCAAATACTGTACAACTTACGTTAGTTTACAGCTTGAATAAAATGTTAAGATATAGAAAAAATATGTAGCATCTTTTATAGAGCAAACAAATCATATTGTAGAATGTGCGCATCTGGTGTGCGATACTTTGAGCTTTCCTAAACGCGGCGCTGCGCTTCCAGTGTGCGACCCCCTTTAGTTGGTTAAAAGGTAACTGGATAGTCAGTAAATGTTCATGTGTGTCATTACTGGTGTTTGCCTCTTGGATCTTATAAAATAACAAGATGTAAAACGTTGGAAAAATTATTTTGGTCAAGCTCAGGCGAATATATTTCAGCACAAAATCTATGAAATGTAAGAGCAAATATGGAAAATTTGATGATTTAAAATGCTGTAATAGTATCTTCATAATCTTTACTGGGAACAGGAATGACCTACATTCACATGACTTTTTAGTGTAGCCTACTAGTTGCCCTCAATAGATATTAACGGGTTAAATGTCTAACTGTAGGTATAAGATCACACTCTTAAAGAACAAAATTAGACTCAACAGCATTTGAGTTTTCAGACTATTCAGAAAATTCAGACTATTTCGTGACTTAAAAAGCTTGACTAATATGAGTATAAAAGGGGTTCTCAGCGAAGAAATAAAAAGTGACCATGTAACCCCTTTGAAAGCAATCCAGGGTGCTGTTTTCTGTCAAGGCGCCGTTGAAGGCTTCCTCTCAAGTGTGTGGACTTCATCAGTCACAGTTCGCTCAATACTGAAGTTAACACACTGCCAAGGTGACCAACCGCCTGACATCTGAGAGAGCAACAGGAAGAGGAACAACAATAAATCCACCAGCGTCTGAAACCACTTCGACATGGACCTTACTGTGAACAAGACAAGCCTTAAAACTTCCTCACAGACGTGTGTTCACAGGTTCACCGTCACCCTAACGAGAACGCAGGGCAATTACCCAGGTGTGCTGGTCACTGAAGTGATAGATCGTGAAGGATTGTGACCTTCAACATGTAAGCTTCATCTACACAGACAAGTAGCAACGAGAAATGCAGTTCATTCTGACAAAATGGTCTAAATTATAATCCAATTTCCAAATTATGAACAGATCTCCAAATCAACACAGAATCGCTCCTGGTTCAGACGTAATGTGTGATGTGAAACGCACTCGAGCTGTGGCGTGAAGCCGGTTACATCATGACACTAGTGTTTGTGTCTCCGCTAAACCTCCCACAGTCACATCAACAATGTTCCTCTCATTCTCTTCCCATCTTTTCTTCCTGTGCTGTTATGAATGTCCTCCGGCGCTGAGGAGAAATGAATTAAACATCAGAGTGTTTGTCAGAGGAGTGTGTGTGTGTGAGACAGAGAGAAGGAAACCTGCAGGTAAGGTGCAAAGTCAAGTAAAAGCTCTTTCTAGGGGGGTCTGAACACATAGCGTGAGTTTGACCTCTCTCATGCTCTCTCCTCTATCCGTCTTTCAACAAATGCTTCGACTACTGCACTTCACCAGTATTTTTGTTGTTGTTTTGCATTTAGAGCATGTTTATCTGTCAAAAGTTAAAGGTGAGCTCACCCTAGACCTTTAAGCATTCAAAAATGACTTTGTACCTCGCAACAAACTCAAGCTTCAGGGCTTCTGCTTTTAATACATATTATTAAATGATAAACAACAACAACAAATTCAAAATAATACAATTTACCTTCTACTACATTTTCCCCAGCACAGCAAAATTGACAATGTAGTACATCCTGTATTTGTTGTTTTCGATGTTTCAATATGTTCAAAATTTGTAGGTATAGGAAACAACAAGACTAAAGAGTACATTCTCATTTATGATGATGCAGACACAAATTTTTGACTGGTATTGTGTAGTCAAATAAATATTAAGTACATTTTAGATGCACCTTGACTATAGTTGAACTACTTAAAGAGAAGAAATGATTGAAACAAAAGACGCAGAAGCATGTGAGGCGTGTGATGGAGGACAGAAAGACAGATTATAGAGAGATGGAGAAGAGCAGAGGAGTGTGGGATGGGTTTTCCTTCTCGGTGGAGGCATGCTGCTCTCTTCATGATTTTTTGGGCCAGGAAAACACCCACACACACACACACACAGGCAGAGAAACACAGCACGGATTATGCAATTTTCTGCCGCCCATGCATGCCGTAGGTTCCTCCCCTCCTCTGCAGCACCAGCAACAACAAAAACTGCAAAATCCTGATTTAACAGCAATTCCAGAGCCACCAAAGAACAGATGGGTGGAGAAACCCAGTCTAAAGAGCTGTCAGGTGTTTATCATTGGACAAATGCTTTAAATGCAAATCAACTTACAGCACTGTTGCTATGAAGCCCGTTTCTGCCACAGGACAAAAAATAAAAAAGGCATTTGAAAAAGGCTTTTTTCCCCTCACAATTCAGATGCATACAAGTCTTTTACATCTCACAATCGAACTTTTTTTCGATTGTTTGGTACTAGCAGACTTTTTATTTTTTCTCAGAAGTTAAACTCTTACAATTCTGTTTATTCCTCAAAATTCTAAGTTTTTCCCCCAGAAAGTTCATCTCGTAATTCTGAAATCCAACTCTACCTCTCTGAATTCTGCTTTTTCCTCAGAACTCAATTTTTCTAAGTTTAACGTTCGCAATTCAGTTTTTTTCCACAGAATTCTAAGTTTACCTTTTGTAATTCAGTTTTTTATTTTTATTTTTCCCCATTAGAAGTTTTAAAGGTTTTTGTTTTTCTTCTCTTTCACAATTTCACATTTCCCTCAGAATTCCAAGTTTAACTCCCATTAATTTTAATTCTGGGAGAATTATTTTTATTTTGGTACATGTGGCAATTCTGAACTCTTTCTTTAAAATTCTAAGTTTAGATTTTTGCATTTTTTTCCAAGGGTACCTCTCACAATTCTTTTTGTTCTTAATTCTTAATTGTTCTTCCAATTGTTTTCTTTTTCCCAAATATCTAAACTTAAATCTTGCAATACTTTTGTATTATTATATTAGTTATGTTTTATTATATTAAAAAAATGCTTGAAAAAAGTCTCAACTTTAAGATCTGAAACAAAAAGTGAATACTAACGAGGACGCTGACACAGAATGTGAATCCATATGCAGAAGTTTATTAAAAGCCAGACGCAGAGACAGGTTAATCAGTTGAGGCAATTGGTCAGTATCAGTAAGGCAGTCAGATCTGGCATTGTACATAAGGGAGATCCAAAAGGCTTAATCGAGAAGGCAAGCTAGGTCCAAACAGAGACATAAACATCAGTCCAATCAACATAGCAGATAGAAGGAGAACCCGAGGAATCGTGATCGTAACAATATTCAGGCAGAATAACAAAGAGAGAACTGCTTGGTAAGACAGTGAGACTGGCCATACTTTGCAGAGTGCTTGAGTTTGGTTACTGGCTTTATACAGGCCTACCAGGAAGTGACTGCAGAGGGACCGGAGTTGAGGGCTTGGCATTACAACTATATGCAAGTTATTGGATGGGAATAAATAAAAATAAAAAAACACTCCAATTCTATGAAAAAGGGGTATAGCTCTGAAAGCATTTCACATACTTCTGCTCTTCATGATGCATAAAATTCAGACAACGTGTGTGTGGATCAGACATATAAGTCATGGAGATTTTATCCCTTCTAATCTGCATAAGTCAGAAATCGTCATGCGAAGAGCGTTGCAACCTCATCAATAATTCAAGAGACATTAACATCTGTAAAACAGGAATGAAAACAAACACATAAGGGTCCAAACATGCACTCGTTCACACGCAATGATTCTAAATAGGCCATAAATGCATCTCATGCTTAATATCTGATAAAACTTTTACTCAATATTTTACTGAAGCTGTCACTGAAATTTAGGTCAGCTGTCTTCACTAAAAGCTAAATCCAATCTGATTCATTTGATGATGTAGCAACAAGTTTCAACTGGAAACATGCGGTTAAGAGGAGCAGGAGTTTGGATCAATGAGATTTCACTGTAGGTGTGGCTTCCCAGCAAGAACCTATGAAACTGACACTCATAAACATGATCTATCATCACTCATCGTGTTGTATTAGGAAATGTGTCACTGTTCATCTACAGCTGGGTTTAAAGACCAGAGGAGCCTGAAACCAAGGTTGTCATCATTAACTAAAGCAATTAAATTCCCCTTTTTTATTCTTTGGAATTATAGCTAATATAATATTATATGAAATTTTAAATGAAAATATGAAATGATGACGCCATTTAAGATAAGCACTGAATTTACTAACTGGGGAAAAAAATAAAACATGTTAAGCTAATTAAGTGAATGTTTTTGCAAAATAACAATTTTGAGAGGATCGCTGTACAAGTAATCATACACGGCAGATGGCCCGTTACCTAATCATCCCTTGTTCATTCGCGCCCAATTAAGTCATTTCCCCTTCACTATAAATTCTCCAAGCTTTTCATTTCCCCGCTTCCCGCTTTTGTGCATTCTTCGGAACAGTTTCTACCCAATCCTCCAGCGGAGGCTCCCCTCCCCACCAGCGCCAGTTTCTACCCAATCCTCCAGCGGAGGTTCCCTGCCTCAGCGAGGCTTCCCTCCCCACCAGCCACCAGTCTCTACCCAACCCTCCAGCGGAGGTTCCCTGCCTCACCGAGGCTTCCCTCCCCACCAGCCACCAGTCTCTACCCAACCCTCCAGCGGGGGTTCCCTTCCTCAGCAAAGCTTCCCTCCCCACCAGCGCCAGTTTCCACCCAATCCTCCAGTGAAGGTTCCCCACCTCAGCGAGGTTTCCCTCCCCACCAGCTACTGGTCTCTACCCAACCCTCAAGCAGAGGTTCCCTGCCTCAGCGAGGCTTCCCTCCCCACCAGCCACCAGTCTCTACCCAATCCTCCAGTGGGGGTTTCCTGCCTCAGCAAAGCTTCCAGCCAGAGGAGAAATGGACCCAACTAAGCGTGGTTCTCCCAAGGTTTTTTTCCCCATTTTGCCATGGATGAGGTTTTGGTTCTTTGCTGCTGTCGCCTCTGGCTTGCTTAGTTGGGGTCACCTCATTTCTAGTGATCATCGTCGTCTTGACTACAGAGACCGTCTCTGCTTTGATAATCAAAAATGTAATTTCGTCATTTTACATTCCCATCACTCTATTTTGCCTACTATTCTCCGTCGTCCAGCATCCTCTCTCATTGCATTTTTTTTGCACGCTCAAATTTGGCTGCTGTCCTTTCAAGCTTTTTTGGGGGCAGACGGTGAATGAGCTGAACGCCGAACTCTTGCCCACGCTAGGGCTCCGTCCATTAGGGTTCAGAGTTCGCCGCTCTCCCGGTTCGCTCCCCAGACAGCATGCCAAATTTGCTTATTATTCATTATGTGGAAAGCGTGAACTCTTGGAAAATATTAAAAATACCTATAACAGTATATTAACAATACTATTAAAATATTTTTGTTAAATTAATTAATATATAAAATTAAATAAATTTCATATGTAAAAACTTTAAATAAACGTAGTGTTGCCTCAGCTAAAATAAAATTACTAGAACGAGAAAGAAAAGACTAAAAAACAATAAAGAACGCGTTAAAAAAAACAATGCCAAAACAATGAAACATACTAAAAATGCAACCTAATTAAATTCAATACAACAGAAAACATTAAAATAAAACCTAATTAAAAATAAATGCATAAAGATAACATAATAATCCTTTGATTGTAAATAAATTAAAAAAAAAAAAAAAAAAAAACAACAACACAGAAATTAGGCTACTGTAATTCACTTCTATATCAAACCCTCCAAAGCGCTCGAGATGAAAGAAGATCAGCAGTGATTGTGTGAGGTCAACAGCACATGCTTCAGTTTAATCTGACTGTACCCACCAATCAAAGGCGTCTGGGTCAGATAACTGAGTCTCAGTGATGGCATGAGAGCCTTCCTGCTGATTCTGTTGTGCTTTTATAAGAATATGTTGTCTTTGTGACTGACGTGTGCTTCTGCTGTTGTTTACCTCCTGACAGATCTTTTTTCAGATGATGTCAGTGCGTGCTTGTCAGCGACGCCCTTCTCCGGGTTTCACTCCATTAAGTCATGATTGATACGATGACAGATGCGACACATACTATTTATAATCCTAATGAGTCGTCTCAGCCTCTCAGACGAGCTGAAGGCCTCATGCTCCTCACACAACCTCCAAACACACGAGTATGAAGGTCCTGAACTTACAGCACACTACTACAAAACAGACGCCTCAACATCTGCTGCACAGCTGCTTAAAATGAAGACTACCAGATTAACGGTATTGAATTACAGATACAACTCTGCCAATGACTACGTTTACATGGACATTAGTAATCGAGGTGTGTACATGCTTATACTGCACTTCAAATATTTAAATTCAATTTGTGTTCACTTCGACTATTACTTTAGCCGGGTTAAGGTCATTGAAAATCTGTTTACATGATCAGAGTATTGTCTTAATCATGTTCAAATTTTATAACTGCTGCCCAGAGGATCAGAGGATGTGAGTGCACTGCACAGTGCACACTTTATAGTGTATACTGCAATATATATGGTTGGACTTGATTCTTACATTTCATTCAGCAAACTGAACAGATCAAAGTCATGACAAACCAAATCCTTCCGTTCATTTCAGTGGGGTTGAATTCAAATTAATAAAAAATATTTAAATGCTCAAACAAAAGTAAACTAAAACTAGCTAAAAGTATTGAATACATAAATACTTAGAAATTAAATAAGCTCTAAAACTGGACAAAAAGACAAACTTTTTAGAAATAATAAAATAAAATAAATTAAATAAATAAAATAAAGTAAAATAAAAAACAGACAATAGACATTTTAATAGCATCAAATAAACAGGAAATTGATATATTTCAACCAAAGATAAATTCTGAGAAACATAAACGATTAGTCACAATCAATGTCATTTTGTTGATTTGAACTTTAAAACAAATGCATGTTACATCTAAAGTAATTTATTGTGTTTGTGTACAGGAAGGAACTGTAAACTACAGTAATTCCCAGTAGAATACAGTAGTTTCAGTCAAAATTGCGGTAAGAAGTACTGTCACAGCCGAGTGTGACAATTACCAGCAATGTCTTGTAGAAATCACAGTAATTACCAATGTATTGTAGTGAACACAAAAAATCATTTATGTCCTATAAAAAAATTACAGTAACCAATAATGTGCTGTACAAAAATTATTATATCTAGCTTAGTTTACACAAAAGAGTGGGTGCGATTATTTGCAACCTTTTGTGTTTGTCTTCTGTTGACTTTTCTTCCATTTTTTTTTTTTACCCATTCAAAACAGCCCTTTATACCGCTTCATGCTCATTTTTAACCTGTACCACATTATTTTAACTTCATTGCCCTCACTCCACTACACACCACACCAAACCAGTCTAATGTTGTTTTTACAGTGTGCTTTATGGTGGAGACAAAATTAATTGAGCTACTATATTATAAATATTATAGCATTTTATTTTACTTCTAAGAACTCACCAGCCAATCAGGTGTCAGCAGGGGCGTAGCAACCAGGGGGGAACGGGGGGGACACGTCCCCCTCACTTTCAGAAACAGGTGATTCTGTCCCCCACACTTTTTTTAACCTAGCGCCAATATTTCCGCCCGTATTCTCTGATTTGTTCATTAGATTTGAGTGAACGAACGTCTATCCAATCACAGCGCGAATCTCTTAGCATTAGCTTAAAATCTTGTTGCTCTTGTGAATTTTCATTTATTCAACCACTTGGCTGTCTGGGGTAAAATGCACCCTAGAAAAAAACAGAGGACTGTTACGTCCTTTTGTCAAACACACAATGTGAGTATGTGTTACAGAATGTTGCGATGACACGAATCACGCGTTACCATGTTATAATTTAATGTCGGAACTCGGAAGACAACAGAACCTGTTTCTGTGTACCTCGTCAAGTTGCGCTGAATTCAGTGCGAGTTCATTGCATTGCTTCCGTTAAATGTCCAGTGTACTTCTATTTAGGATTTATTATATATTTTTGAACACCTTTGGATCACATCACTATACCGTCCCCCCCACTTTTAAGTTGGCTGCTACACTCCTTGGTGTCAGCAAGCCAAATTAACCTACTTTATATTTTGTTATCATTCATTTTGCTTCAAAAAGGACAGGTTAATTAAAATGAAACACGACATCCGAACACTTGACAGCCTACTCAAAAAGTGAGAGAAACCAGATATAAAAACATAGCTTTTTATTACAAAAACTATGCTTGTCAGACAATTGAAAACAGCTGAGCTGTTGAAAATGTTGTTAACATTGTCGCTGCTTTAGTCACTGGTGAAATCTCAGCTGGCATTAATATTTACACACACGCTTGATTTTGATGCACTTCTGAAGTGTTCAAATGTCCTTTAACCCGATCTCACCATCCCATCATAAACAAACAGCTCAAAACTCTCCCTAACGAAGGTTTCTCCGCTCACATCTGCGTATAAGATCAAACCGCATGCCATCAGACGCTGCAAACTCTCTCATGACGGCGTCTCACATGGCGAACGCACCACCATTAAAGCTCTCCGTGTTTCTGATCAATTATTTATGTCGCCGGCGTCCCTGTACAGTGTTGTCACGATACGCCGCACATCAAAGAGCGTCGACGCAACTCGCTTCTCCTCCTGATGAGCCCGCGGTTTTGATAAAACATTCCGTTGAGGTATCAAACGCTCGAAGAGTTCAAAAACTCAACACGAAGAGCGCCTTGCACCGCATCTGATTTAAATCGCTGTTTTGAGGTTTTACCGCCAAATAAAGACGTAACGCATACATTTACCTGTTTGACCCTCGTGGAGTCTCACTGACGGGAAGTTCCTCTTTGTTTTAGTAAACACTGAATAAAAGCACATTACATCTGAGAGAAACACAGCATTGGTTCTTTCATCCAAACCAAGTCAACAATGGAACGCAACACTATTTTTCCACATAATGTTTTACTAAAAAGAAAATATGCTCTTCCAGGTGCACTTCATTTTATTTGGGTAGCGTGAAAGTGGTTAAACTTTTCTGAATTTTTCACATTTCTGAAGTTTTAGCCAATATTTAACAGACCAGTTTTCACTAAATACCACCATTAAAATGGCATAGCTTATATCAATAAATAATAGCAATTACTACTTCAGGAGACATTATTTTGATACTGATCTGTAGTTTTGGTAGCAAAATCAGAGAGATGAAAACATGAGAGAAGCGAACAACACTTTCCGTTTTCGGCATCTCCTCATCTGGAGTTGTTACCGTGGTAAACAGCTGCTGCTAGCAGGAAATAATACAGTATGAAGAAGAGATGCACGGTTCAAACTGAGCAATCAACAACACAAAGCAGAAAGAAAATGGGCTGAACGTAAAGAAAGCGTTCAAGGCTTCTGCTGTGCCCTTTACTGTCCTGCTCTGAAGGTGTTGTGCCCACCGTTAACATCCCATAATCCCCCTGGTTCCTCAATAACGCACCACAACGACTGGTGCAGTAAATCACGGGCTGGTCCAGGGTCAGTCAGTGGAGGTGATTGTGTTCGGTCACTGCAGGCCTTGACTGAGATCTCATGAAACTCATTCTCAATATCGCTGTGACCGAAGCAGGCAAAGATCCTCCAGTTTTCTCTTCATTATAGCAGAAGGTCGTGGAACAGCGAAGCGGCCTCCTCATAAAACAAGCTCACACATACGACGAATCAAATCACCTAGACGTCATATTTTGATGGGAATGTCAAAGAGATTGCGAGAGGAATCGTAAACTATAGGGAGAAACAGAGGTTCACAGCTTCCGAATGCTCAATGAGATATTTAAAGTGACAGCGCACCCAGAAATTAAATTGTTTTGTGATTTAATTATTTATTTGTTTTATTTAATTCATTCATTTTGCTGTATTGGTAGTTTTAACTTTTTTTAATAAGATGTCTACACAGTATTTTTATTTAAGTTGAGATTTTAGTAATACATGCTGCTTTGACAGCTACTGTAGGTGGAAAAAAAAAATTATTTTAGATTTTACATTTAATTTTCTTTTAACCCTATAATATAGTGTTTTTGTTTATTTTGCTAGTGCTAGTGCAGTTTTGTGACTGTTAATATTTTCAATTATATTTATTTTTATTTAGAATATTTTAAACATATCAATAGTGACAATAAACACATCAATGATGTAACAAAAGATCCTATTTCAAATAAATTATGTTCTTTTTAATTTTCTATTTATAAAAGCATCCTAAAAAAATTCTAGCAGCACAACTGTTTTGAATATTGAAAATAATGAAAGCTTCAATTCACTCTATTTCTCTTGTGGTGCCACACATTCACTTAAGTACAATGGGAGCGAGAACTTTTAGTTTTGTGGCACCTCGGTTGAGGAATTCGCTCCCCCCCAACATACGCAACTGTCACGCCAGCGAGCTGTGTAACTCACAACACAGCCGATGACGCACATACACCTACAGACTCTACTGATC
>JAUCNO010001440.1:1986457-2003398 GCA_032353835.1 Enteromius viviparus
CTAAAACTAACAAGGACATTTGGCACAAGACTAAGACTAAGACTAAATTAAAAATAGGTGACGAAATTAACACTAATATAGCCTCCTTTCTGAAACAGGCCTCTGTGCAGTAGTCTGAATTATTTATATATTTATATATAATATACTGAAGACGCAAAAAAAATTACAAAAACACAACAAAACTTTAAAACGAAAATTAAAACATATAGAAAATAAAAAAATAGAATAATAGAAAAATAAAAACTAGTTAGTAGTATTAATATGACAAAAAAAAACTAATAGTATCTCAATGATACCAAAAAAGCTTACACGAACATACACACACAAAAATGGCCAAACAAATAAACTATTATGTCCTCAAAACAATTGCAAAAAAGGTCCACATTTCACAAAGTCAAAGTTTATAAAGTTACATGAATGTTTGCAAAAAATCTGGTAGTTGCTATTTATAACAAAACTGAAAATCTGAGAAAATAGTTCATAATAAATAAATAAATTACGGCTGTATTGTAAGAGTATGCCTGAACTTTAGGAGAAAGAAGCATACTTAAATGCTGCACATGGTATGTAGGCCACTTTAAGCATGGAGTTGGTGCTCTACGTCAAATAAGTACAAACCTAATCAGTGGACAGAAACCTGATCCAAGGTCAGTTTGTGCTTGACCTCATACACACCTCTGGATCTAATTTGGATCTGTTCACTGAGAGACTCCATATATAAAGGCCTGTGTGGTTATACAGTATAAACCCTATCACTAGCACAATCTACACTCATACTAACTACTGAACAAACACAACACTAAACTACGGGACGTACACGTGCATTTACCTGCATATCTGAATGAATCTGACCACCAGCAACAGGAGGAACTTCAAAATATAGAGGGGGGGAAACAAAATAAAAGTCCTATGATGCATTTTAGGCGAGCGATAGTTAGTTAGAGGTCCATAAAGCCGAATGTGGAAATTCTGAACATCAGTACAAGCATAAAAAAACAAAACCCTGTTGAGCTGTCTGGCTAGAAACGGGTGTATTGCCTTTAATCTCTGTAATGATGATTCACAACTTCAGGAATCTGTCTAAACCTGCTTCACAGGTCATACTGAGGTTCAAACTAACATCAATCTGAGGCTGAAATTCACTGCAATGACGGCAGTGCTTGATAGTACAACGAGTACATGTAATTTGATGATATTGCATGGTGAAATACTGACCATAAGCAGACTACAGTTACTTTTGATTAGTGGTTGACCAATATATCGGCATATTGGTGACATAAACACTTATCGGCCGATAAATTCCAAATATCGGCATCGGCCAATACATTCTTTGGATATGTTCAAGGAATTATTTTGACTGTGGGGAAAAGGGAAGTGCCTGAGCACACTCTTGTTCACCGCCATCATTCAGTCCTGTCTAATTCAGTAAGACGTCTATCTAATAATCAGATAGAACAGTTAAACAAAGGAACTAAATGCATTCAAAAACCATTATAATGATTGCCTTAATACTGTTTGTAATAGAAAAGCAACATTTGCCGTCAGCATTCAGCAAATATACATTTGACTAATAAACATTTAAACACACAAAACTCGCAGAATTAGTCGAATCTAGTTCTAGATCTTGTGAATTGTGCATGAGTATGTTCGGCTGTGAAAGACCAAACGAGTCCCATTCATGATTACCTTTGACATACGAGTCCCACTGTCTCCTGTAGTTGAGATCCATGTAAACATCTGCGCAGAGATCTGGAGCGCAGCTGGCCAGAGAACCGAACACTTTGTACTCGTACAGACCCGTTTCCTGTTGAACATGACATTAAAGACAAACGCATCACAAACATGGCCCAGATCACAGCCAGAGCCTGTGAACAAGCACCATGATGTATGTGACCCGTATGTGTGCTGTTGCTGGATGCACGAGAGGCGAAAGTGATGCGGATGCATGCGGACAGCTTCTCTTGAATGCATCAGTCACGCTTGCTTTTGCATGTTATGTTTTCACTTAGAAACCATTAAAACCTGTGGATCTGAAGTCATTTCGTCCGCAGCGAGGAAAGTTACCGTACACAACTTTGAAATGCCATAGACATGCATGTTGATTTAAATCAGCTGCTTGAGAAAACAGCTGTGTATTTGGACATTCAAAGATATATTCATTAAAATGTTCGGATCATGACAACATGTCTGTGTCAACAAGTCCTGATCTCATATTATGCATTTTATTTTTCATTTATGATTAGTGTAATTGAGATTGCTATTAATATTTTAAATTAGGTTTTATTTTTATTTTATTTTTATATTTGCCATATATTTTAATGAAACACTTTTGTTTGTCATCTTTTTTAATGCATACTCATCGTTATCGTCATTATATTATAATTATGTACACAGTATTACGCAACTTACAGTATGTTCAACACTATGTAGAACAATGTACTTCCTTTGGGCATTTTGTGCAGCAATAACAATCAAAAACCAATCATATTCAATCAAAAACAACCACTTCCATAGGTTGTAATGTGTTGTGAAGCTGAAGACAGATCGCTTTGCTGCATTGTTTTGACAGCGCGTGCGCGTCTCGTCATAGTCCTACATTCACCTTGTTGTAGAGTCGGTATATTTTGACGTTCATGGTCTCGGTGAAGAGCTCCCATCCTCCGTCGAGCTGCGGCTCGTCCAGCTCGGTCCAGGCCCGCTGGATCTCCTCATCGCTGAAGAGCAGAGCCATGCTGCTGCTTCCACCAGAGTCATGTGACCGACCGCGCGCGCTGCAGACGTCAGAGCGCAGCTGACCGCGCGCCACGTGCTCACGCGCTCTTCCAGAGATTTGGTATGTATTTGTTTTACAATTATGTTTTGCTATGTATTTTAATTTATTTGTTTTGTACAACAAGCAGTCATAATCAAAATAAACTAAATAAACACTGACAGCGACAGAATAAACTCATCTAATATATATTAGCTTCAGATATACAGCCTCTTATTAATTAACAGTTTATATTTATTTTTATTTTATTTGATTATATTTTACGTGGTTACATTTTTTTTTGTTTATTAGATGTAATTTTGTGAACCTAAATATAAATACGTCCACTATTTATAATTTAAAATTAATTTATAATCTATTAATAAATTAATTATTTTTATTGTTGTACTATGTCAGTCATATTGTACAGTCAACCAGTCATAATCTCAAAATGAACATTGATATATATAAACAATACTTAATGACATTTATTTTTTTGTTATTTAGGATTTTAGCTTAGATTGTTTTAAATCTAATTAATTTATGGTTGTATAATTTTTTCAGAATTATTTTCATGAACATCTTTCTATATATATATATATATATATATATATATATATATATATGCACACATGAGTAATGTACAGTCAGGTAGTCATTATCTCAAAATAAACCGCTGACAGAGACGATTAGAACACAGACAAAGGGAAAGGAGACATTTGTCTTACAGTGTATGAGCATCTGTTAGTAACTCTATACTGTAACCTTTGTTGCCAGATGATACTCGATACCGGCAGACCGGCTCAAATATTTATACTCCACCAGATTCATATCAGGCCAATCAGATGCATTAGAAATGGACAGCATGTCAAAATATATTGCTGAATCTCCAAAGAAGCTGAACCATATATCAACTCAAGTGCATCACACAGTCAAAAGAACCATCTTCCTCCGGTCATGGCTGTATCACATCAACTCAATCATTTTCAGAACTTGCAGCTAAAATGACGCAACTCTCAGCGGCCTGTGCTGTCCGCCACAGAGATCAGAGCAATGGCCGTCACCATGTGGTGCAATTGAGGAAAGATTTCCTCCGGGAAGGAAGACTGCAGACAACACCCTGTATCACGTTACAAGAAAAAAAAGAAGAAGTAAAACACACTTGATGCTCGAGTCTCACATGCTTGTGTTTGAGAGCAGAAGGTAAGCCACAAACACATTCAAATATCCACAAACAGTGACTCATTCTGTACTCATTCTTCATCAGATTTGGAGAAATGTCTTGTGACGTAAAAGCTTTATTTTTTGCTGAAAATATGAGTCTGTAATCTAAAACAATGCTTCCTCTAGTAAAATAATCCATTTTATGCCGTCATCTCACGTGAAAACACCCAAATATTTTTTTTGCTTGATCTGTGCAGATTTTCTCTTGATTCAGACGAGACGGCACTAAAGGTGGACTCATATTTAAACATTAAATATGTCTTAATAATGGATTTGTTTCTTACAAACACATATTTTTTCCCTTCACATGTCATTAACTGATGGACTGGAGAGGTGTGGGTGTTTTGATTCGCTTCATTCTGACGGCACCCATTCACTGCAGAGCATCCGTTGGTGATCAAGTGATGAAATGAAATATATTCTGATGTTTGGAACAACTATTATTTTAACCAAAATCATTTATACCCTCATACACCTCTCAATAAACTTTATTTGATGACCAGCCATCAGCATATCACAAAAGCAGATAATATAGTATACAAAAGACTCCATGAAGTGGTCACACTTTCCGTTTACACTCCTCCCCCTGGATACCGAAGCAGTGTTAGTTCACATGGAGGAGGAGAAACACAGACGCTCATCTAGTGAATGAGAGCCCCGCACACACTCAGTCTCTCACAGGAGAACTTGTGCTTGGAGTATAACGGGACGTTTGCGTCTTTGGTTTGCTGAATAGGATCTTTGGAGGGCAGGATGGAAAACACATGTGAGGTGAGCGACTTGACCCCGCTCTCAGATTACCTTCATGCACGCACCACACTTTATTTTACACACACATTCAGGATTTAAGTTACTGAATTAAAGTATAGGTAAAGGGGCTGCACGTTTCTGAGCCTTCATGCATGCATGCTCTGACATACACTGTAAATAAAATGATGATTATTGTATTTTCTTACAAGAAAAACGTCTTGAGTGAGTGATATATATATATATATATATATACTGTATATATATGTGTGTGTGTGTATTCACTGCAGCACATTAAAACTAATATTGAATATTATGAATGGAGTGAAAACATAACTATAAAAACTACTTTAAGTGACCAAAACAGATATTTTAACATAAATAAACTTCTAAATATAGGCTATAAGCCATATTCATTCTTCAAATGCATATCTATTTGGATTTGTTTTGCTGTATGTTTATTAATTATATTATTACATTATTATTGTATTACTAATAAAATGAAGTTAAAACGGGTTAAATGTATTTAATGAGTTAGTGCAAAAACGTGTTACTGCGTCTTAATCATATGATGTTCTCAGTGCACCGGGTCTCTAAAGAAGATCTAAATAGAAAAGTATTGAGGTGATTCTAAACAGCGCATGAGGGTTGAAATCCAGGCCAGCTGTAATGTGTATCGTTCAGAGCGAGGAGAGTCGCGGGCGTTTGGCAGATCTGCTGACCCTCTTTAGAAAAAGCCCCTTGAGAAATGGCTGTTAATTTATATGGCGCTCGTGTTTCACGGGCCGGTCTGTAATGTCATACGGCGAGCTCTCCAGGGAATGTGGCAGCTCTCTCTGCGTCATTCAGACGGCGCTTAGCCTGCGTCCGCGCTCCAAAAGCAGATCCGGGGGGCTCTTCCCGTCTGAGAACCAAAACAATTTTTAAGTGCTAGCGATACTCACTCATGCGTCGCTATCAGTATACTTCTCAAACATCAGGATGAAGGTTTGTTTAGATTGCAAGCACTTTTAAACATCAGTGTGTAGATTTTCATGCATCCCATAAACAAACAAGCACCCGGGACATCAGCCTAGCAACACACACAGCAGTCACAGACAGAACACGCTAGCAACCACAAACACCTAGAGTACCCTTAGCATTAGGTTATTTTAATGTTATTTGTATGTTATTACGGTATTTTTTGATCTTTAGAATTAGGTTTAATTTCTTTATATTTCTTTATGTTTATGTATTTCACCATAAATTAAGCATTGTCACATGAGTCAAGCTTGCATCAGCTGATCACATCTATCTATAGGAATACAAATTATTGCAGGATTCTTATATAAGCTCTTTCAATATTAATCAGCAGTTTTTTCTGCTTGCTCCGGAGCAAATGACCCTCCTCCATCCCCAACTCCTCCTTTCACTGTCAGGACTTGGCTTTCAGATATTCCTTGCTGAATCAACGAATTATGTCACAACTAAATATCATTAAGTGCATTAATTATGTCTGCCGGTTGTGTTCTCTTAATCCTGGGGGGGGGGGGCGTTTTTTAATTATCTATCATATTGACGATAGTGGTCCTTACCCTCAGTAATTTTATGTGCTCTTGTAATTTTTTATTTGTATTATTATTTTTATTTATTTAATTTTTAATTTTAAATTTAAAATTATTTCTGTTTTATTTATTTAAAAAAAAAATTTCAATGAAAGCAAGTAGAATTGCAAATTTCTAAGGCAGCATTTATATTTTTTAAGTTTTTTAAAGTTATTTCTTTCTAAAAAAAATATTTATATTTTACATTTTTTCTCCTTATTTCTACAGAATTTAATAGATAATAATTAAAACATTATATTAATTTTTTTAGTTAACAACAACAACACCAGAAAACCCTAGAAACTCAATAGAAACAAAACGTTAGCTGTTAAATCAAATGAAATAAATAAATAAAACTAGTTTATTTTTATAATAAAATTAGACTTTTCTTTTTTTGTTTCTTTTTCGTGAAGGCATAATTCACTCAAAAATGATATTTTAATGAATGTATGTAACTGAAGAGTTGATGGTAGCCACTGACCTTTTTATAGCATTTTTCCATCATATTATTGAATAGGCATCAACTGTTCGCGAACACATTCTTCAAAGTATCGTCTTTTGTATTAATTAGAAGAAAAGAAACTCATGCAGGTTTGAAACAAACCGAGGCTGAGAAAACTGTGACCTTTACATGGTTTTCAAAACACAATAAATCTATGTTTTATTGTTGTTGTTCTTTTCCCTATTTCTTTATCGTGCTTCTTAACAAACTTGCTGTGCTCTTCCTTCAGGTGTGGAAACCGGCACAGTAGAGCATAGAGACGGCTCAGACTGCGGCCGATGCCCCAAAACACACTGACCCACGACCCTGCGATGCCCACCGAGCTGCTGAAAGACACCATGACAATCCCCGGAGCTCCAGAGAGAATCCTGCAAGAGAAAACCAACAACAACGAGCCCCCTCAACTGCACCCGCTGGCCGTCACCATCCCGCTGGTCAACGAGGGGCAGCTGACGGCGGCCACCGGCGGAGCAGAGCTATCCTGCTACCGCTGCACCGTGCCCTTCGGGGTGGTGGTCCTGATTGCGGGGATCGTGGTGACGGCCGTCGCGTACAGCTTCAACTCTCATGGCTCCACCATATCGTACTTCGGACTGGTGCTGCTCTTGGCCGGGGTGGTGCTGCTCGCCCTGAGCGCTGTTTGCTGGAAGGTGCGGATGGAGAGAAAGAAAGAGAGAAGACGAGAGAGTCAGACGGCACTGGTGGCCCATCAGAGGAGCATCTTCGCCTGATTCGACACAAGTACGGACAAGTCAATGCGACATCCAGATGCTTTGCGACAGGTCGGACCATAGACTGTAAAAACAGATGGACGACTCATTTCCACCTCTTTCCGATGTAGACATGTACATGTGTGTATTCACGTCTGGATCACATGTGCCTGAATAATCAGCTCTGATTTCCTTTCCTATGTACCGCCAAAGTGGAAGCGTTAGCATTAGCGGTTACGTTTTTTTGGACTAAAAACTTATTTGTACTGATTCGACACAAACACGACTTCTGAAACCTTTATGACAAACAAATTAAAAGCATCATGTTTTGGAAGATCTTTTGCCTCAGGTTGGACCATAGACTGTAAAAAAAGTTGGCCTTTTTCTCAAAGCCATGGTATACAAAAACCCCACTTAAACTGCCACAGATGCCGTCACAGACACTTAAAGATACATTGGAGTGATAAGAGCTACCTAAAATGATGGCAACTGTATTTGGGAGATTTTTTAGTTCGGATCACGTTCCGCTGGTTTCCATTGAGAAAGCTGCCGCTAGCCAGCAGGGGGCGATCAAAATGCATTGGCTTCACTTTTGAGGACGCATGTAGCACATTTGGGTCAGACAAACCTCACGCTGTCATAGAAAACTGAATGGCATATTCCACGAATGACTTTCAGAATTATATAATCGAGACAGACTCGCAGCTGCATGTGTCCAGATGTCGATACACAGCTGCACTGCTTAAAACATCTAGCAAGTTCCAATTATTACTTTCTCAAGCATCCCTATTGCTAATTCTCAAACATGGGGTTCGAGGTTTGTTTAGATCACTGATACTGCAGTGTGTAATTCGACTTGCATCCCATAAACCATCAAATATACAGTACTCCCTAGCAACTGGGCAACTCCCTAGAAACTGGGAAAAACTATTTTGGTCTTGTTTTTTATAACAAGCAGCCAAAAATTCCTAAATCAAGACTTGAAAATAACTTGTCAAAATTAATTGAGTCTGTGTTTAAAACAAGAAAAAACATTTTGTTCTCCTTTTGAGTTAAGTTTGCACAGATTGATTTTTTTCCAGTTTTAAGCATAAACTCACTTTATTTTGATACATAAGAAGATAAAATGAAATTCTGTCATTATTGACTGTATTACCAAACCTTTATGTATTTCCTTCTCCTGGAATTAATAGAATCTTTTAGAAGTGGAAGTAAGAACTATTTGGAATTTTTAATTTACAGAACGTTCCGTTTCAGGTTCCATTGACCTCTATTGTAATTTAAATTTTTTGTCCATACAATAGAAGTCAATAGAAACAAAAAAGGTTTGGCTATTAACATTCTTAAAAATCTTGTCTGTTATGTTCTGCAGCATAGAGAAAGTTTTTGATGTCATGAATTTTCATTTTTCTGTCTTTTAATATCTTTCGTTATTTTGATTTAAGAATGTTTCGATTTTTTATTTTTTTATTTTAGCATCCTCAACCACAAACTCTAGTTTCTGATGCAGTGCTAGCTGACCTCTAATGTGGTTCATAAGTGCATCCTTTGTTTTCTTTCTCTCTGTCTCTTTTGCCTGTCAGGCAGGGCTGTTTGGTTAGCTGGGATGCAAGCCAAAGCGAACGCATCAGAAATAAGACAAGTAACCGCTGTGCAAACCCAGAGACGGGAAGTGCCATATTAATCCACGGCTGCTTCCTGTCCGGGTGGATTAATGGAAAGAGACACTTTGAGACATAAAGGAAAGGGAGGAAAATGAGGAAATGAAGAACAATGATTTCTTCTTCATTGAGAGCATATTTCCGACACCTAGATACTTTATATCACTATTGTGGACATATGGTACGTATTTCACTAGCATTATGATATATAAACAACAATGGGCTGGAAAACCAGATGATATGTTCTTTCATTGAATTTATTTTGTATTTCAGACTATGAGGACAGACAAGCACGCTCTTAATCGAGCAGTGATTTATGGCTTTATGTGAAGTAACTTAAAAAAACCTAATAATCGCATTTAAGATGACAGTATTATGTGAATTTTGATCTCGTAAATTGTGAATAACTTTCAGGTGCTGATTTTTGATGAGAGAATGGTAATGTGTCTTAATTCAGTTTCAGATGGTTTATTGGTTTGTTGGTCAATTCTTCAATTATGTCTGTGAAAATGTAATATTTGTTAGATGCTGACAGAACTATTTTTAATAAACTCCTGTGAAACTAAAAACATTATTTGAATTATTCCTCTGATTTATATTTAAACTGTAAAACTCAAAGCAGACGCTTCATTCAAGTTGAATACGCAGTTACGGTAAGTGAAACCTTTAAAATAAACTGTTTTTGAGTTTACGTTGTGACTGAATGTCTGCAGTTGATTTAGAGCAGACTGGCTTTAATTATTTCTCCATTCGCTCGTGCTGTTTGTTTGAAGTGGTTTGGGTTTGGTCGAAAGTCTCCAGCCTAACATAAAGAGCTTTCTCGTGTGAGATGTTGCGATTGAAACTTTCAATAATGAATGGAAGGAAATGTTTTTTTCTTTCTTTCTTTCTTTCACAATGAGCTCTGCTGCTCTCCACGTCTGCACTGTGTATTGTGTGCAAGTGAACCATCGGATGTGTCCACTGTTTATGTGGGTGACTATTTGAAGGGCAGACATTTCTTTAAAGGCACCTATTATGCAAAATTCTGTAAATTCCCTTTTTTCTGAGAATTGTGGGTTATAAACTCGCAATTGCAAGATATAATCAGAATTGTGACATATGAAAAAAAATCTAAATTGCGTGATATAAACTTACCTTTGTGAGTTATAGAGTAAGCATTGTGACTTTACATCTCTTTACAAAAGTTCTATCTTGCATATCTATATACTGTATATTATTATATTATATCTCACAAATTTGACTATGTTCCTCACAATTGCAAGTTTACATCTTTATTTCACAGAATTGTGACATGTAAACTTGCAATTTAGAGAAATAAGTCGGATTTGTGAGATATTTTTATTTTTTATTTAGTGGCTCACTTACGCCTGTTTCACACATACAGTGCGTTTGCGTTGCGTATTTTTTTCGGCACCCATGTTAATGGATGAGAGCGTTCACACTGCACGCGGTTGCTGTCCAGCAGTGGGTTGCTGATGCGGTGCGTTTGCAGCAGTGCAGCGATCGTTTCGGCACAGAGTCTATTTTTGCTGTGCTGCAATCCAGAACAGCAGATTGTTTGTGGGCAAAATGAACATGGATTGCAATTAAATTGTAATAAATTCATAATTTACGCACAATTAGTGTGTGATACTTTGTACACAGTAAATTAGAAAAATAAATCCAATAAAGAAATAAAAAAAGGAAAATACATAAATGAGTACAGTACTTCTATAAAACTTGCATAACGCGATCAGATATGTTGTTTTTCCCTACAAAAATGATTTATAAGAGGGGGAGTTTAATCCATTCAGCCAATCATTCTGAAGTATTTCATGTGCCGGTCACTGCCAAGACGAAGTTCTGAGACAAGCTGGTGATATGCTCCAAGTTGTCTTCTCCGCTGGTTAAGTGGGTAAACCCACACTCGTCTCCTCCTTCTTCGTAATCTTCGTAACAACATATAGAGCGCGACCACCTTTCTCTTGTTAACAACACGCACTACATGCAAAATAAAGAGAGCTATATAATGCTAATAAAGCTGTCTCAAGACATCTAAGCATTCTCATTTTCAAAACACAGAATGGAAAACTATTGTTGTATTGGTTTTGAATAAAATCGAGGATTAAACCGGCGTCAGCGTAGCGCACAGCAAACGTGTCCTGTGTGAAAGCACAATGACCGATTCCTGCTTCTGCACCGCATACGTAATGCACACGGACTGCATACGCTCTGCACACGGAGTATGTGTGAAACAGGCGTTAAACACAAAACTTTTGTTCTGATTCGCTGATCACGTGTCAAGCAAACTGCTTAAAATATGCTGATTGTGCTAAACGCTGGACGTATTGGTCAATAGTGTATTTCATAGTTCAAAATTCATGATAGCTATATCTGGAGATTCATTTACGTAGATTAACCAAAGAGCTAATTAAACAAAGAAATTAAACGTGAGGTTATTCCCCAAAGTGGATTAATACATTTCTTTTAGGGCCGGGACTCGATTTATGACCTTTTTATTGTTTTATGGCTTAATGAGGGGCAATAAAAACTGTCCAATAAACCGGACACCTGTTGCGCATCAGGACATCTGGACTGTACACCCCCACATCCTGTGATAAATTCCGGAATGTTATTGTACCTGCTGTAAAAATGATCAAGTCGTAAACTGTTTACAATATTTATTAAATAATAAAATGTGAACAGAGATCAGATGTCTGTTTTGCTTGTGAACTGTGTGTCCGCTTGGTGTGGCTGCTGGTGCTGAGGTCCCATCCTCCTTCCCACTCCTTGCAGGGAGGGCCCCCCACAGAGCTCCGGGTCTGCTGTGTTTTATCTCTGTAATGAGAGGGGAAAACACAATGATCATTAGTGAATAAATGTTTTTAAATGAATACATGGTTATGACAGGTTTAATCGGTGAATTAAATAACTATTTTCATTATTTAAAACAATAGGTTCTCACCACTCTATAAATTAAGGCTTTTTAAACCATTGAAACTATTACTTCTAATAATGTAAACAAATGCGTGCATGAAGCGAGGTTAAGTTTGTCCTAGGGTAAACAGTGGCTGTTTTGAGCGCCACAACCTTCTCACAACCTTCAACTCTAAATAATCTCTAGATCGCAAGAAAATAATCTGAATTAGAAGACGTGAAAAATCAAATACGTATTAATAATATAGACGCCGACTGAGCGCTGAATCCGACTGTATCGATACGCATCTCTTGTCTGTTTTGAACAGCGGTTCGTCTGACTGTTTGTCCGTCTCTGTTTATGTGTGTGTGCTTTAGCAAACAGCTAAGCACGTGGTGCCACCACACAAACACTGAATCAAGCATTTTTAAAATCTGCTTTTAGCGAACACGACGTGAGAAAAATAAATGAAAGAAAAGTACTATTTCCTAAATTTTCTCTATCTCTCTCTCTCTCTCTCTGACCCCATCGCTCTAACTTACGCGCTAACCAGACAAAAAAAAAAAAAAAGCACGTACGCCCGTTGTTACCTAGCGCAAATAAAATCTATATTGAGGACTTTTAAACACACAGATTATGTTCAGAAGCATTCTATTTTAACGACATATTCGAGTCAGCGTCTGCATTAGTTGCTCACAATCTTTGGCGAACGGTAAAAACAAAAAAGAACACACGTTTCTCTCGCTCTCCCTCTCTCTCACACACACACGGGCCTAGCGCCTCGCGAAAAAGCTGCATTTAGGACTTTAAACATAACAGAACACTTTGTTAGAAAACGGTAAAATGCGTGGCAAAGCAGGGATAATAATCCTGATAAAAAAAAACTCAAACAGCGCATTTATGCCCTCCATGTTCTCACTCCCTGCGATGCCTCACTATCCAAAACACAAAATATTTTCACCACCCGAGGCAGACAAAAATAATAGCTTCAAAACACAAATAAAATCGGTCTTACCATTTTTAGCAGCTTATGTAAAGGCCGTCGGGGTCTTGACGCTGTAGAGAAACGACGATACATCCACTTGGTTCAGAAGCTGTTTCGAAATGAGCGGAGGCGCGCAAACCAGTCCCCGCCCCCGAGTGGGCGTCGGCTATTGAATGCAGTGTTCTCATTCGTCTTAGGCAATGATGCATTTCTTCAAAGGAGTAATGAATTTGTCTATGTGCAGGATCTTGAAAATGTTAGGTCTGTTTTATGATCTATCTATCATAAACCCTGTGTCTTCAAACGCTATCAACATCCTGCGTGTGCAAATGTGTGTGTGCGTGAGCTGAACCCCTATACGGAAATGGACAGTATTTAAACCGGCGCAAAGAACGTAAAATCAGAATAGCCGCAGGACACTCTGTCGAAAATCGCTGGAGATCTTGTACCTGCTTCATCTGATCAACGAATTGTCTGGAGGCGAAAGGACCAGACTTATTTTCTACAACAACGCACAGGTGAGAGCAAAAGTTTTTAAACTATTTTGCGAACCGCTGTTATTATTATTCTGTCCGTTTTTTCTGATCTGTTAATACTAGACAGCGTGCTTTTTCTGATCTAATGCCTGCAATGCTAATTTTACTTTTTTCCGCGATACGTCTGTGAGGCTGTAACTAGTTTTGATCAATCTGTTTAATAAGTTTGATTAACGTTACTGTCTACAATTCCTGGGTTAGTTTTGCTTTCTCTATCGTTACGTTTTCTCTCATCGTCTAGTCTCGCAATTAATACTGTGCTGTTCCGCTCTCTGTGATCTGTTGTTACTTTCTGTGCTTTTTCGCGCTTCTAACATTGCACAACAACCGTCGACTAGCCGTGGGACAGCCAGTGCCGAGACTCATTCCATAAATCTGGACGCGTTGAGACGTGACGGGGGATTCGTAAACGGATACAATGTGACGCCGAGACCTCGGTTCAACAGCGTAGAATTACGACGTACTATGAACATGAGGGATATCAGGTCCACGGATTTAGCATCATTTCACATTTCGATGCACGAGCAATTCGACGAAATTGTATCGTTCGCCAGACACGTTGGAGGCGACTCAAGCATCATTAACAATGATCGGCGAAAGTTTGCAATCCCCTGTTAACGTAGTTTTAACACCGGGCAATGATTATGACACAAACCTTATCACAGACCAAATTGAGAAAATTTTACAAAGTAACGAACAATTGATGTCTGATGATAGAGTCGAGATCGAAGCCGATGTTGTCATGAACAGACTCGGTGGCGGGGGTCAGAGGCGTAAACTCACAGATCTGCCGGTACACCAGCTGAACAAAAGAAAAAAGATGTTGTTGTTAGCACCCGTCAATATTGCAAATAATTTATGCTGCGCCATTTGTCTTGCACACTTTCTCGAACCGCAACTGCCTGAAAGCGAATTAGAAAGCCGTGCTGCAATCATACAGCGTGGCGCTGGGCTTTCGATTCAAGACATGATTGGACTTCACGATATTGCAAAGTTTGAGAATCTGCTGGACATCAAGATAGTCGTTTTTTACAGGACCTCAGGCGGAGCTTTAGAAACTTACAAAAATTACGACCAACCGCATCCAAAGACCGTTTACCTTTATCTCCAAGATGAACATTACTATATGATTCTGAATCTGACAGCCTTCATCGGAGCCCCTTATGTTTGTCAGTTTTGCTACAAACGTTACACAAATAAACGCACACACAGTTGCAAGTACGCATGTATTGTCTGTTTCGACACCGAATGTTCCGATCACCTGAAAAGAACCATTCACTGCGATGATTGTCAACGCATTTGCAACTCGCGCTACTGTTATGACAGGCACAAGGAGATTCAACCCGGCAAAGAGAAATCGTTTTGCGATACTATTAAATATTGTAAACAATGCGGCAGTAGGTACGAACTTAACAAACCCGGTGCCAAACACACATGCAGTACTCCCTATTGCAGCGACTGTCGCAAAGAGCTGCACGAGGGCGGTAAGCATTTATGCTACATACAGCCCGAGCCCCCACAGGATCCTAGCGAGCGTTTAATTTTTTACGACTTTGAAACATGCTACGAGAATGGGCGGCACGTCGCTAATTTCGTCTGCGACCAACACTTACAGCGGTAAGCGATTCGTGGCCCGTGGCACTGACTGCGTGGAGAAGTTAATCACGCGTTTTAGGCAGCCACGCTACAAGAGCTATTGTTTCATCGCCCATTGCGCAGCCTGATTCGACTCTTTCCTGATTCTGGAGTATTTCTGCAAAGCAGGCATCACTCTCGACATCATCAGCAGAGAAATATTGGGCTGCGCTATCAGATGGACTTTGTTTTTTGTTTCGTCGTAACCCAGTACCGCCGTTGGCGCGATAACTGGATTTTTCGATCGCACCACCGCTCATACGTTCTCATAGTATCCGCCCTCTATCTGTCGTTTCTGTGCTACAGAAAATCCTGATAGTCCTTTAAACACCTCTCCGTCGAGTTTATCAGCATGATGCTGGGTTGGGACGCTGTAGGCGTTTAGGCTGAAATATCCGTCTGCGTCGTTAATGGTGTACCAGGTCCTGGGGTATTTGATCTCGACGAGTCCTACTTGCCACTCGCCCTTAAGGTTTAAAGTTTTCGCCAGTCGGGTCGTATAACTCGAAATACGGTTTTCGGGGTAGACTGACAGAGATGCGTTGCACGGCAGCGTCACATAGAAACCTTCGTCCATGGCTGCTCTTTACTCGAATGACCTCCTCCGATAAAGCATTGCTCTTTTAAGGCTTCTGCAGATCGACCAAATCTTTTTTATTTATATAGCTGTTAAATTTGTCGGGCCATCCTAACCATTTCACTAAAACTAATGTGGATCGACCCTGTTTTTTCTCCCCTAAAATCTTTTCCACCTTGAACGCTTTGTTTTCGCTGACGGTTATTTTTTGTAACTCTTGCTCGTAAAACACTCCTTCGATGACGTCGCCGCCGTAATCGGTCAGCCTGTATACCGGCGGATCGCGCGGTATACATGAGGACACGGTGAAAAATTCTTCCGTGTAGTTGCGTTCGTAGCCCTTGGCGAACGCTCCTCTCGATTTAGAAATCCTGACTACGTCTCCCACTTTATATTTAAATGACGGTTGTTTGTTTTTCTTCATAGATCCGTATAGGTTTTGAAACACGACCCCCTGATTTTCTATGTTGACGTCCGCGGGTCGCATCTTGATACTCCTGTGATAGCTGGCGTTGTACCCCTGAGTAATGTCCTGCAAAACGTCCACGTAGCGCCTCGAGTTTGTAGCGGTTAAAAATCTCCACATCTTGGTTTTTAATGTTCTATTAAATCGCTCCACGACGCTCGCTTTCAAATCAGTAGCCGTGGCAAAATGATGAACGTTGTGTTTTTTCATCAGATCTTGGAAATGTTTGTTAAAAAATTCAGTGCCCTTATCCGTCTGCAATTTCTTTGGAACGCGTCCATCTTCGAGTATAGACGCAAACGCCTTAGTAACCTCGACCCCGCTCTTATTTTTGAGCGTTCTGACCCAAGCGTACTTGCTGAACACGTCGATGCAGGTCAGCAAATATTTGTTATTATCGTTCTCTTTGGAATAGGCGGTCATGTCGACGAGGTCGGCTTGGAATTGAGCGTCCTTACCGTACACCACAACTCTATTACGTCTGTAGTTTTTAGGGGCCGATCTGTGTAATGTGTACGCATCCTCGCCCGACAGCCAGTCCGAAATCTGCTCGTCGTTCAGGCGTACTCCGGTATCCTTCAAGACGGCCTCTTTTAACCTTTTCTTCCCCCCTAGAGACCCCGGGTTGGAAGGATCGTAATAAACTTTTCTCATAATCTCTGCCATG
>JAUCNO010001440.1:2009981-2022685 GCA_032353835.1 Enteromius viviparus
AGCTCGTGAAGATTTAAAGGGGAAGTACACAGAACAGAGTGATTTCTAAAGAGCTGTTTTTGACAGGGGAAAATTAGTATTTTTTACACTATCTTAGAAATTTCAAAGCAATTGAGAAAAACTGTAAAATCATGGTGATTTGATGTTATTTGAGTGCATGTCTGTGTGTGTTGTAAGCAACCGAGACTCGACTGTAAACAAATGAACGCTTTGTGTTTTTGTGCATCATCTGATTTTTGAACTGGCTATTTCTGCCTGGTACTTTATCAGCGTGAAGCATGTCTTTGACAAATGCAAATGCTTGATTGAATTGTGCAATTGCACATAAACAGTCATAAACACAGATCTAGGCCATGCTGAGAGAAGAACTGCTGCACTGATGTTCAAAAGTTTGGGATCAAGGGTTAACTACAGTTAAAATTGTTTATGTTTGTTGAAGTAAACTAAACCTTAACTGAAGTAAGGTTCATTTAATATGAATAAATAAATTACAAATCCTTTTTTCAGCTACACTGTAAAAATTTACTGTGATCGTAAAAACTGTGAATACAACGGTAAAAACCTATTAAATGGTTAAAAATTTACAGGGAAAAACATAAACTGACATTCCCAGAATTCAATTTGAATTTAATGTTTCTTCTTTGAAGTAACTGTTTCTTCTTCATTTTTTTTAAGTTATCCGTCTTAGGGTTGTATGTTACATGTAATGTTGTTAAATGAATGTCTATTGTATATTTCAGTTTAATAAGTCTCACCATGATGGTGTTTAGTGTTTGTATGAATGACTCTGAGCATTTTATATATATGTATTAATATTTAAAAGCTGTTTGTGATGAGCCTTGGTTGATCATGATCACTTTCTCATCATCACCTGTAATTGGTGCTTTCAAAAGTGCAATACAGATATCAGTACTTTAAAATGCTGGTATATCAACATAATATAAAATAATGAAATTGTAAAAATTTTACTTAAAACAATATAAAGCTAAAATTTTGTTGCCATATTTTTTATGGTCAAAATCTGGCAACCACAGCTGCTATTTTTTTCTGTAAATTATTATTATTATTATTATTTTTTTACTGACTGACCAGTAAACTGTACATTAATCAAACCATAAACACATAACACAGAAACAAAAAAAAACATTTAAATTTAAAAACCAAATGATAACATTCTGAAGACCAAATAACTGAGACCATAGTACAACTTAATAAGAATGAATGAAAAATGTACACAGAAAAGAAGGAATAACATTTTCATAACTTAATGGGAACGTTATCAAAATGATCTCAGCTGGGTTAATTTTATTTGTGTGTTCATATGCAGATGTTGGTCCAGACTGTATTTTCTATTTGTCTCTTCACATCTCTCAGGGGATGACAGTGGCAGGGCGGTCACTTCCTGTGAGACAAACAGAGCCCACAAAGAGAACACATGACAACAACAACACACACAAACACCTGTCACTAAACGTGATTGTCCAGACTCAGTGTCAGTGTTCTGGGATGCGTCCCAGCAGAAGTCTGGCTGTGGAAACACATGCAGTCAGCCCAGAGCTGCTGTTACGTAACAAAGTCCAGCACTTCTGCAGTCACTGAAAGCCGCTCCGCTGCGTTCCAGCAGACTCACGCTGAGATAAAAGACAGAATAGACTCCACTGATGTTCATCATCAAGCTCACATACAACAGACTGTTCACATACAAGAGAAAAATCTGAGTGACGTCTCAAACTGACAACTTTTGAGCAATAAAAGGCTTCTCTGTACTATACTGACTTTTATATTCTTTTAAATAATATTTAAATAATATTTTTGATAATAATCATATAAACAACAATCATTTTTATTAATAATATTTCTTTTTACTTTATAATATTTATATTATATTATATTTTAAAGTATAATAATATATTTAATATAATAACAGAAAAATATGATTTTCTATAATAAAAATTATTATTAATATTACTATACATTCCAAACGAATTCTAATTGTATTATTCGAATTATGGTTTATATACTACTATTACTAAAATATTACACATTAATAAACATTATTATTATTATTATTATTATTATAGCATTTTATACATATAAATGCTACTATTCTGAATAAATAAAATACTCTTATTAAATACATAGTTGAATAAGCTGATAACAAAATCGCACAAAAATTATCACTGGAAATCAAAGTGGAGCAAGGTGGTCAATAGATGTGGATTCAATAGGATTCAGGTCTGGGGAATGGGCGGCCAGTCCATAGCATCAATGCCTTCGTCTTGCAGGATCTGCTCCAGCCACATGAGGTCTAGCGTTGTCCTGCATATGCTCTCACAAGGGGTCTGAGGATCTCATCTCTGTACCTAATGGCCGTCAGGCTACGTCTGGCAAGCACAGCCAAAACCAATCATGCTGGAGCTGCTACATTGTGTTGTTTAAGTGTTCCCTTTATTTTTTTTGAGCAGTGTATATATTATCATTACCTGGCATCTCAGCAGAGCAGTGGATATGATTATTTTCTGTTTCTTTTTTGTTTTTCTTAACTCAAGAATTGGAAAGTGGGTTATTTTAGGATTTATTTGGCTTGTTCAGTGGGAACTGAGATCAGAGAGCAGAGAAGATGCAGATAATCCTGATTACCAAGAACATCTGACTGCTACATGCACACACACACCTTATACTCAGTGATGTACTCAGGATCTCTCTCTTCACTTGACAAATACCCTGCTTTGTATCATGCTGTATTGATATTTTCTATGTACTGTTAGAGTCAGTATACATTTTTACTGTATAATCATGTGAAGGACCTTTTGCCATGCTAAGAATAGAGTTACTAATTGGATTAAAAGTCTCTCACTCTTTACTTGTGTTCACATTACTAAACTTAGGCCGCTAAGACATGCTGCTTCTGGTGAAAAATACCACTGTTTTAGCTGGATAACCACACACACACACACACACACACACTCAGTTCTTCAGTGCAGTGATTGATTTAGTCTGCCGGCTGCAGCCAGAAGTAAGTGCAAACTCATTTGCTATCCATTCATTTCACATGGATCATCTCTCATCTGAGGATAGAGAAGTAGACTCCATGCTGCCAGTTGACTGAGAACGTGTAATAGACATATTCCTACTGGCTGTGAAACTGTATATTGCATTGTTTTTATTAAAATAACACATTGCTTTCCCTGTGCATATTGATATACCAAAAAGACTTCAACATTTCTTTATTAACCTGAAATATTTATGTATATTATATTTTATTTACTCATGTCAGAGTCAGAAAGTTATTTAGCCTATTTATTTAAAATAATAAAAAAATATTAATAAAATACAAATAAAATAATGATGATTATTTATGATAATAAATAATTAAATAAATAAACAGTAATTTCTAGTGATGCATTTTTTTATTAAATAGTATTTATTAAATAATGCTTTGTTTCCTACAATTGGACTTTTTTGTCCTTGTTTTTGCAACATTTTATTGCACAAAGTTATATAAAAGCTAGTTTAAACATTTTTTGCAATTACCTTTATTTTTATTCAGAAATTGTCTTTGATAGAATTTCTACAAAATTTAAAATAATGCTGCAGTTCCTAAATGTCCCAGTTTTTCTATGCCAGTTTTTTTCCTTGCATTTGAAGTTGGGTAAGTGTTCAAGGACTAGTTTATCCATAAGTGAACTTGCTCTCGTATTAAATCACTGTTATGGTGTTCTGTATGACTAAAAAAAAAGAAGAAAAATATAATAATAATAATAATAATAATAATATAAAAATAATAACAATAATATAAACAACAACAATAATAATAATATTATATTATTTTATTAATATAATATATAATATTTTGTTTTATTCTTATTTCTCTATAATAATAATATATTTAATATAATTTCAGAAAAATATAATTTTCTATAATAATAATAAAAATTATTGAAAAAAAAAGAAGGGCCTGAAAAAGAAAACCCCATTTAAAAGTCTTCTGAAGTCACTTGATGCTTTTTGTGATGAACGGACTAAAATTCATTAATTAAGATCAAATCTTCCCAATTCTCATTCAAGCTTCCACCTATTCAGTACGAATACCGTATTTTGCCTTTTCAAAACACTAAAACCATGTGTGCATAGATTTTAGTTTGAATCATTGCTTTATTTTTGGACTCACAAGATCTAAAAATGTTGACACACAGTGACGTCGTGAAGCTCATGATCACTGTAGCTTTGGGCTGAACACAGAAAAACAGTGTTTAGTTATAACAGTGCACAGTAAGTGTTCTTACTTACAATGACTGTTTTTTAGTACAGGAGAGCCCAGCGCTGAACTCGAGGGAGTGAGCGGTTAACCAGTGATTTACTCAGCTCTTTGGAAGCATCTCATGGCACTGTGCGGCTCAGGGGTCAAATGTTTTAAGAGCTAGAGGTTTGTGGGTTCAGAGCCCCTGGAGGAAAGCTGAAAGATTTACAGTGTTCTGCGGTGAGCTGCTGGTGATGTTATTCTATCTGCTGCGTCTGACCCTCACCATCTTAACATCTACTGTGAAAAATAATAATAATAACAACAGTCAACAGACTTTTCCATTACTACAATATTCAATTCATGATCGTTATTATAATATAATAATAATCCATTACTTAGCTAATTATTTCTCTGGATTCCCAAAAAACAGCCATTTAAAACTAACCAACTAACTAAACCTTTTTTTTTTTCATTTAATTACCATAATTTTCCGTTACTTATCAAATTGTGTCACTGGATTATCCCTCAACGTCAACTTAAAACTAACTAACTAACTAACTAAATCTAACTCACCCAATCACTCACTTCTTTTTCCTTCTTTCATTGGAATATTACTTTACTTACCAGATTATTCTCTGCATGGATTATTTAACTAATTAAACCTAACTAACTGTCTGACTGACTAACTGACCCACTCACTGACTCAATCACTCACTCACTCCCTGACTCTTATTCCTTTATTCACTAATTAAACTAATTCACTGATTGACTGAATGACAGACTGATGGATTATTTACCAACTAACTAACTAAAACTGACAGACTGACTGACTGACTGACTCTTTTTGAGTTACTTAAACTAACTGACTAAATAATTTACTAATCAACTGACTGACTAAGTGACTGGCTCGTTCACTCTTTTTTTTCCCTGTTCCGTAAGGATATTTATTTACTTACCAGATTATTCACTGCATGGATTATTCACTAACTAATTAAACCTAACTAACTGTCTGATTGATTGACTGACCCACTCACTGACTGATTCCTGTATTCACTAATTAAAACTGACTAACTTATTGACCGATTGACTGAATGACAGACTAACTCACGCTTTTTTCTCTGCTCCATTAGAATATTCCTTTACTTATCAGTTTATTTACTGCATGGATTATTCACCAACCATCTAACTATCTAACTAACTAGCTGAAACTGACAGACTGACTCTTTTTGAGTTACTTAAACTAACTGACCGACTTGTTCGCTCTTTTTTCCTGTTCCATAAGGATATTTCTTTACTTACCAGATTATTCACTGCATGGATTATTCACCAACTGACTAACTAAAACTAACTGACTGACTTACTAACCAACTGACTGACTAACTGACTGACTTGTTCGCTCTTTTTTCCCTGTTCCATAAGGATATTATTTTACTTACCAGATTATTCACTGCATGGATTATTCACTAACTAATTAAACCTAACTAACTGTCTGATTGACTGACTGGCTGACTGACCCACGCCCTGACTGATTCCTTTATTCACTAATTAAGACTAACTAACCAATTGACTGAATTCACTCTTTTTTTCTGCTCCGTTAGAATATCCCTTTACTTACCAGTTTATTCACTGCATGGATTATTCACCAACTAACTAAACTAAACTAAACTAAAACAGACTGACTCACGCACAGATCAAGCATTATTCACTGTGTGCTATTAACCAGCCAGCCAAGTAAGTAACTAGCAAATATTCCTTTACTTGTCAATTTTTTTACTAGATAAATCCTGAACAACACTAACTAACTAACTAACCTGACATTAACAGAAATGTTTAAGCTCGAATGTAATGAATCTTTCCATAACTTCAAATATTCCCAGTGATCCCAATAATTGACAATTGAGATAATCAGCCTGTCCGTCAACATTTAATTCCTGCATGACAGCGACAGGAAGCTGATATCTCTCAGTAATTGAGCTCAGTTCATGAGCGCTGCGAGTTTTCTCAGCTCTGTGAGAAAAGAGAGATGTGAGAGGAGAGACGGGGAGGTGTGAAATGCCACACGCTGCACTCAGCCAACAACAACCACAGACGGGAGATGCCAAGCTGCGTTTCCAGTCAATTTCATTAATGTTTCTGTGTGAAAACAGGATGTTTCTCGCTCCGGTTTGCGATAAAAGTATTTCATTCTGTAACTTTCAGAAAAGCAGTTATGGAACATGAGCTTCACAACATAAGCTCATGAATATATAGCCTTCTGTTCTGCAATTTTGAGCTTCAACCCTAATCAAACACACCTGAACCAGCTAATTAAGCTGTTCAGGATTACTAGTAAGCTACAGGCAGGTGACTAACTATTGTCCCACTGCTTTTCTCTATTTCATACTTATCATTTTGAATTAGTCATTAAATCTTTCTAAAATACTGCCAAAGAGAGCATTTTAAAACCAAACCAACGAAACATTTTCTCATTTTGTTACTATAATATTTGTTTATTAATATTTTATTTTTTATATTATTCACCTGAAGAGTGCACTTTAAAATCAACTATTTCCCCGTCCCATTACTATAATAATTCTTTACTTATTATCACCAAAGGAAAATTTGGTTCCATTTCTGTTCCATTTCAGAAATGTTCTGTTCCATTAATATTATAATATGTTACTTACAGAATTATTTACTGATTATTCTCAAAGATTTAGTAAAACTAACCAATTTTGGTTGGAATGTGACTCAAGCATGTTTTCCTGACGTTCCCTCTTCAACACACACACTCGGTAACACACACGGCACAGGTGCGTCTCAAGTGTCAGGTGTTGGTTACCACGGTAACCCTGCATCCACCGCTGCGCCAATATATATATATATTTCTTTCTGTCTCGTTGCACACACACATACAGGTTTTGAATAAAATATCAATCTCCCAGCAGACTTAATTCACACAAGACAACGTCTCGTTACAAAGTTGCCATGGCGATATGTGCGCTCAGAAAGATTCCCTATTGAGAAGAAAACAGATCAGGATCAACGGCATACAGAGAAAACGAGTCTTTCATCAGGGGCCGACACCAGGGTCTGATTAGTTCCTGATTATTGTCCTTTTCAATGAGCCACAGTGTGTTTAGCTCATGTAGACATGAGAAAGCGACAGATATAATTGGGTTTGAAGCAGCGCCCACTGCGTTTCATTAGGGCTGGTTTGCCATCAACAGGACTGAAACGGTTTAATCTTCAAACGAAAGATGAGTGAAGACCTGCTGCATGACCCACCAGTGCCACAGATGAAAGCACTTGTAAAAATGATAATGATACTGTTCTGTTCAGCATTTGAGAAGTCTAATCCATTATACACATGCAAATTGATATTATTCCCACAATTTCACGTCATGCCTTATCTTTTTTTTTGTTTTTTTTCTCAATGCACCAGCACTATATAGGAAAAGATAACAGGGTCAGAATTTAACATGTGATATTAACACGTGTCAAGGACAGATTTCTTTCGAACCATAAATCAACATCACGTTGCCTGTTGTCACAACCAAAAAACTTTGGAAGCATTCGTTGTCATTTTAATGATTGAATTTAATGAGAGGTCACGTGGGATATTTACACAAAATTGCCCCTCATGGCTGGTCCAGCATTAATATATATATATATATATATATATATACACAGTTGAAGACAAAAGTATTAGCCCCCTGTGAAGTTTTACTTTTTTTTTAAATGTTTCCCAAAGTGATTTATAACAAAAAGACGATTTAATAAACACAGCATTTTTAAACATAATAGTTTATTGAGGAAGATTGCCGTGTTTTGCAAATAGAAATAGATGTATAACCAAGAATTAAAAAAAAAAAAGTCTACTGGTCAAAATTATTAGCCCTCTGATGGTAATAGTCAATAGTGTATCAATTTTGCCTGATAACAGCCTATTCGTTTGCTGTAGTTCTCAACAAGTTTCAAGCATGTCTCCTGAGAAATGACAGCACTTTCTTTCTTAGCAAATCTCTCAAGCTCCTCCAGATATGTTGGTCTTCTGGCACAAACTCTGGATTTTAGTGTGCCCAGGCCAGTCAAGTACTCACTTTGGAGGTATTTCTTCGCCAGAAGCGAGGTATGCTTTGGGTCGTTATCATGAAGACATAATGTAGACCCAAACCAAGTTTTCTTTCAAACTATCTGAAGTTGTCTTTCAAAATCTTCTTACAGTCTTCCTTTTTCATAATGAGATTCCCAGAACCAAACGCACTGAAACATCCCCAGCATTATACTCCCACCACCATGTTTCACTTTGGGAACAGTGTTCTTGGGGTGGAATGCCTCTCCATTCTTTCTCCAAACATAGGCAACATCTCTATGGCTAAAAAGCTCTGGTTTTATCTGACCAAAGGACACGTTTCCAGTATACGCCTCACTTTTCCCCAGGTTGTCCTTAGCAAATTCATTCAAGCTTGCAGGAGTCTTTCTTGGTGGCAACCTCCTGTGCAGGGCTCTAGTGGCTGTCTACGTGGAGACACCAATTCCAGACTTGACCAGTCATTCTTGGCAGTTGTTCCTGGGTCTTTAGAATCCTCTTTTACTAGTTTTCTTTCGCTTACTGCCTCTGTCCATCTTGTTCTCCACTGTGCTGTGCTGGTCTCTTTAAACTTCATGATAATGCTTCTCACTGCGGTTCTTGACGGTTGAAAGCGCTTTGATAAAGTGTGTATCCTTCTCCATCTTTATGAGCATTAACAATTTCTCTCAAGGCCAAACTAATATTCGTCTGCCTTTGCCGTGATTACAGTGCATATTATTTTACTAGTTGTATTGAAAGACACTAATCCTCAGCTTAAAGTGCAATTTAATCCGGCACATAAGGTTAAATTGACAAGTAATTTTTTCCATTTCTAATTACAATTTCACTGGATAATAATAAAGTTTGTGAAATAAGCTATGGTTAAGATAAGCATCTCCTCGTACACGTTTGGACTGTAAAATGTTGAAAAAAATCCCCATGTTGTGCGTCAGCAGCCCTGCCACATCTCTAAATATGTGAGGTATTATTGTCAAGTGCCAGTGAAGGTTTTGGTTTATCTCAGCCGATGACTGTGAGATGACCTCGTTATCTGATAGTGTGTAAGTTAACAGTTCATTCTGAGATAAACGGACGTCAATTATACAGTAAATCAACAGCACTGCTCTAGCGGTGCACACTAAATACGTCACAAAACTGTATTCACCACAGATTAAAAGTGATATTCTCTAATCATTTACTCAACCACATGTCTTTCAAATGCCATATTCTTGCAAAAAGTTAAAAAAAATAAATAAATAAATATTACTACTACTACTAATAAAAAATACATACTTGATTTGAGATAAAACATGCACTGTTGAATTATGCAAGGACATTTGTTAAATAGATAAAAGGAGTGCATTTTGTATATCATGTGTATGTAAAATTAATAATATATATATATATTTATGTATGTAGTTTGTATTTTATGACAGAGCTGATTGGAAGTTCCACTTTTTACCAAAACGGCTGTGAAGAGATTGATGTAAATGTGTGCATTCAACTTTATTTCCCACAGATCAGCGTGAAACCTGAGGAAACCACAGAGGAACAACAACAGTCATGTGTTAGCATGCAACTTCTCACATTGTTTCTGCTGTATTTGTATTATACCACTTATAAGTCTCTGAATACATTTACATTTTAATTTGTTGCCGTGAACAAAAAAAGCTGAATTTTCAGTATCATTACTCTAGTCTTCAGTGTTTTATTTTTCAGAACACACACACACACACACACATATATATATATATATATATATAACATTGTATAATCTTTAGGTCAGATATAGCAGTGTCAGCAGCTGATTATGGTCTGACTTCAGTCACCCAGTAATATTTCTCTTTATATCAGTAATACGTGATGTTAATATCTGATCTTAGCCCTTCAGTGACCTTGTCATGATCTGAAGCAGTATAATAGCATCTTACATAAACGGCATCTGTTTGGGATGATAGCAGAGAGATGAATGAATGCTGGAAGATGCATGAAGCAAACTCAAGTGTGTCTCTGTTAGCTGGGGCTCCATTCAGGTCAGTCTGATCAGAAAATTATACACAGGCTCTGGGCTTCTATTTAACTTACTCTCAAAGCCATAATTCACAAAAACTACAAAGAGTGGAGCTGAACTCCGAAGCTGAAGGATAATGCCAATTTAGAAGTTCATAAAAGGAGAATAAAATTGGATTCACTACCATACCGTACTCTGTATTTGTGCTTATGATTCAACCTGACATTGACCTGCCAAAAAAGGCAAAAAGATAATTAATTTAAAGGACAAAATAATCAATCAAATCCAACAATATATCAATATACAATATATCAAATATAAACATAAATAAATACCAATTCATTCATATATTTATTTATATAAATAGTCAAAGTTGCTATGAATAAAATCAACATTAAAATGTCAGCTATATATATATATATACACCACTTAAAAAAGCCAAATAAATTAAATGTGTATAATTTTTAATGAAGAAAAAGCATGTGGTAACTCTTGTGTTGTTTAACACATTTGCTGAACTTCTAATAGCCAGTGAACAAATCCAGGTGTTTCTGTTTAGTTTCAGTGGTTGAACACTACTTGGGTGTGTGTGGGTGTTTGATGTGGATCCTCACGTGGTGAACACAAGATTGTAGTGACACACACGTTTCTCAGCACATGTTATTGTTTTTTCTGCTGGTTTGTGTCATGTGATCATGTATCTCATTTACCTGTCTGTTTCTCTTGTTAATACTTGTGAATGCTTCCTTTTCCTTAGTCTATAAATACATAAACACATTATAGCAAAGTGACCAAAAATATACAATTTGGCACAGATACTCATTTTTATTTGACCAAATTGTAAGATGAAATCGTTATAACAGCATAGTATTTTAGACTGCCTTAATAAAATTATAAATATCAGTCATCACTATATTCAGCGCCCTAAAAAGTCTTTTTAAGGTGATATTTATCCATGTTTAAATGCTTAGTTTTATGATGAAAGCTCTCAAGTTTCAGAACATTTAATGCAATGCAACAAAATGATGACTAAGATAAGAAAAAAACAAACACTCCTTAAAAGCCTGATGATCATATTTGATACTAATATTTAACATGATTTGAAGAAGAAATGTATGGTTTTTAGGAAACATCATCAGGACCAAAATATGGATCAATCCATAAGAAGTTATTGGTAATGAGCTGTAGTAAACCCAACAATAGAGGCCAGGGAACTACAGCAGTCAAACATGATTCTGCTCATGATCTGAGCAGCAGTCTGAATTATTGTCTCCTGTGGTGACTGAAACATTGATCTGTTATCGGTAATGGTAACTAGCTGTTAAACGACCAGAGAACAGCAGTGACTGTGTGTGTAGATGTTATGTAAACAGAACTGTGATTTGCTGATTGGTGCAACATTTACATTTTTGAATGTTCAGTCACATTTCACATACCGTAGTCTCTCCAAAAATGCCTTAATAGAAATACATAGGCCCAAATTAGACCATTTCATTTTAATTTTACATTTTTGAATTATTTTTACTTGTTTCAGTTTGGAACATAACATTTAATTAAACAAAAATAGGAAATTTTGCATTAGAATCAAAAATAAATTAATGAATAAAAAACATAAATATGATTGTCTATTTGTTTTAATTAAAATAAATTGTAGCTAAAGTAACAATAAAAGTTTGTAGCATTATCATATGAGTCAAGTTAAAGAGTAAAGAGTCAAAGTTAAGAGTGAAGTACCACAGGGCTCGGTACTAGGACCGTTGCTTTTCACCTGTACATAAAAGATGTCAATAGTAGTCATTGTATTACTTTTATCTGTTATATTTACGATACTCAGATATATACACTCACCTAAAGGATTATTAGCACCTGTTCAATTTTTATTAATGCAATTATCTAATCAGCCAATCACATGGCAGTTGCTTCAATACATTTAGGGGTGTGGTCCTGGTCAAGATAATCTCCTGAACTCCAAACTGAATGTCAGAATGGGAAAGAAAGGTGATTTAAGCAATTTTGAGCATGGTATGGTTGTTGGTGGCAGACTGGCCAGTCTGAGTATATTTCACAATCTGCTCAGTTCCTGGGATTTTCACGCACCACCATTTCTAGAGTTTACAAACAATGGTGTGAAAAGGGAAAAACATCCAGTATGTAGCAGTCCTGTTGGTGAAAATGCCTTGTTGATGCTAAGAGGTCAGAGAAGAATGAGCCGACTGATTCAAGCTGATAGAAGAGCAACTTTGACTAAAATAACCACTCGTTACAACCGAGGTATGCAGCAAAGCATTTGTGAAGCCACAACACGCACAACCTTGAGGTGGATGGGCTACAACAGCAGAAGACCCCACCGGGTACCACTCATCTCCACTACAAATAGGAAAAAGAGGCTACAATTT
>JAUCNO010001440.1:2022785-2043234 GCA_032353835.1 Enteromius viviparus
ACCCACGGCTGAAAATCGAGATCGAACTTAATTTGATCGCGATCACAAATCGAGATCGTATAATCGCCCAGCCCTACCATGCATCCCTACTTTTTATGATCTACAGACACCCTTTTTTGGATATAAATTGTGGTCATCTGGACTTTCAATACAGTGACAAAGATTGTAGTAAAAACATTTTAGCTGCATTAAAAAAAAAAAAAATTAAATTACATATATTACTTGCATTATAATATTTCTTCGACCATCAACATTTACATAATAAACACTCAGAATTCAGCACTAATACTTGACTGCTGGTTCCAACATACTCGGAGGGGCAATAGGAAATTGAAACAGTTTATGAAAAACTAAAGTACTAGTTGTTAACAAATGCATTTCCGAGAAGCAAATAGTTATTCTCGTATACAGCATTGAGACTCTTTCAATAAACACTCATTAAACTTTGCCAGCTGTCTAACAATTGTTCCATTCAAGCAAATTGTAATTCGATTATTCAGGATTGAATGTTAAATGTGTTTCTGCTCCAGGCAGCCATTCCGAGCACAATCCTGTCATGGCAACTACGAGGCGCTCTTAACAGGAATGCTGGGATCTCAAGCCCTCACATTCCTCCCTGTGGGTGGTGTGTGTGACCCGAACAGACTTGTTCCTGCATATCCCTTCCCTTCATCGTTCACACAAAACACTAGAGGAGTTTCTACAAAAGTACTCGACAGATCTCACACAGGAAGCGTGGTTTACCCAAACAACCAAAACTTTTTCTTGGTAACATTACAAAACAAACAAAAAATAAAATAGTGGCTAAATAGCTAAACTGTAAAAACTTTGTCCAAACGTTATTAGATTTTAGCACCGAAGAGGTTCAGAGACACTACAGCTTTTACCATAGTACAAGAGTGAACGTTTTCACTTTAAAGGCATTTGGGGAGTATTCAGAGCCCCATCAGTCTGCACCGATCAACACTTAAAGCCCAGGAATCATGCCAAGCCTTCCACTCTTTACAAACAATAAGGCACAGTTAACCCGACACGGTGAGAATTTAGACTGAACTCAGTTCAAATGTATCCCTTCTGTCTATTTCCCACTTACTGCATCACTCTCAAATGTTTTTGCTCTACAGAAAATCAATGTTTAGCCCCAAATAACTCATACATTTACTGTAATTATTATCATTATTGTTTTTCAAAACAACTTTACACAAAATGCTTATTTACACAAACTTATAGTACACCTTTAAAAGTTATTTTTTCAAAACAACTCTGAAATAAAGTAGTTTTTTTAAGGAACCAAGCTGAATCAACAAGTACCTGATTTTATCTGAATAATGTCAGTTAACTATTGCCTTGTAGAGCTGCTTTATTATACATTACCATTACTCTGTTGTTGTATTTGATAATGTTCAGTGCTTTGCTACAATCTGTATTGTTAAAAGCGCTATATAAAAGTGACTGGAACGATAAAATATCATTGCCTTTGCGAGACCGAAACACTGTGAAGCTGCTTACAAATAATCTGTATTTTAAAAATAAAAAGCTCTGCAAAATAAGATGACTTGACAGAAAAAAATCTTTGATGTGACGAGTGAGTTAACACCCTTTGTTTGTTTGATTTTTTGCAAATATAGCCTACACCGAGGAAACTTTCCAAATTATTATTCATCAATAATGAGGAATATTTCATAAAGACTTGTTAAGCTTCACGAGTGTGTATATGTGCAGCGACAGCAGAGAAAGACAACTGAGTCCTTAACCAGATCACGTCATCGGCAGGGGTGTATGTGCTCAGAGACAGACCAAAGCACCAAGCCCTAACACTTTCCAGACAGAACAACCTCATCCAGTGACTCACCGCCTTACAACGGGGAAAAAGTTACTATGCAGTTTTATAACGGATAATAAAACCTGACTCACGCTTCCAGCATTAGTCCTGTCTACAGACAATAACCCAGACTTGGACTCACAGGAAAAAGACTATCAAGGCATATTTGATCTATAAAATAAGTAATTTGGTATTTTTTTAAACAGTTAAATGTATAAAGTAAAAAAAATGGTAGCTATATTGTGTGCATAAAATTTTTTTTTCTATTTCTTGTTACAATTTTTTACTTATGACATTTTCTGCTGTTGACAGGATGATGTGGAGAATATATTTGTTTGAACACAGCAGCTGTTTGGTCAAAAAATAATGCTACCTCATTCAGAAGGAATATCACACCCGTTCAAACACAAATAAACATTAAATAAATAAATGGTACAATAGTAGTGTTGTCAAAAAAGCCGGTATTTTTGTACCAAGTCGGTGCGTAAACAAATGTAAACGTCACGGTATCAGTATTTTTAAAGTTCCGTTGGTACCGCGCATCCGGTTCCTGATGCGTACGCCCTCGTGATTTCCACGATGCAGAAAACGCAAACGGAATCTTGGAATCTAGTTTGAAAACGGAAGGTAGCCTACAGTTTGCTATATCAACTAGTAAACTCTATCAACTCTAAATCTGTAAAGTCGAAAAAAGTCGATTCAAATATGAATCCTGTGTGTTCTGTGCGTCTCTGTGTTAACGAATGAGTGGCAAAAATGCGGTTTGTTTACTACAAGCGCGTGATGCTGGTGCTGATTTCAGCATCTGCCGTTTCAATGAGGACATAAATACATAAACACCATCTCCAGAACTGCTCTGAAAGTCACTTCACGTGCATTTTACCATTTTACTTGTGTAAACCAGCATATATAAACGCAAAATATAAAGGTATTCATGGCAACCTGTCAAAATAAAAGTTTGGTTTAGACACTGTGCCAGAAATATATCACTATCATTTAGAATTGTGTATGTGATCGGCTACTACTACACTAGGGCTGGGCGATTTAATCGTCGATTTATTCATGCGCGTTTCGTCAGTAAAGCCGGTTCTTTGATTAGTGGTAGATAGTGGTAGATCAGCCGTAGATCACTTAGGGGCTACACAATTTCGCTTTCAAAATCAGAAATGAATCACTTCCGATTCTGAAGACGATATTGCGTAGCTCCTCAGTGATCTACGGCTCTGTGAATCAACTCCCGCGCATTTTAAAAACAGATTTACCGCTAATCAAAGAGCCAACTTTACTGACGAAATGCGCATGAATAAATCGACAGCCCTAACTACCACTAATGTTTAAAAGAAAGTTTAAGAAATAATCAGACAAAATTTATCTTTAATCTTAATAGTAAATCCTTTAAATTTATCAAAACATAATTAAACTTCATTAATTAAAAGACAAATTAAATTAGGGTGAAACTTTTTTTCTGTTTTTCATACTTTTATTATTTGTGGAAAAACATAAAAATAAAAAAAACAGTTAATGAAGTAAAGAATGGCATTGATTGGTATGGAGAACTGGAAATTTTTACTGGAAATTTCAGTACCATGACAACTGTTACAAACTCCATTACGGGTTATTTTTGTTGGCTGTTCGTTTTTCTTTGTGTTTTGCAGGCCTGGAGTGAGTGATGTCATGATTAACTGAGGATTTACACCAGTGTGGAGCCTGCCGGCAGTAAAAAGATCATCATTCTGACCCGTTTTGTTCCTTATTTAAATTTACTTTAATAAATGCTATATGTTTTTTTTTTAATGTTATCCAATGTGTCATGTCCTTTGTCGAGCCGGCTGTGACACAACACTAAACCTAAGTATTGGATAAATTTATACGGAGCACTTTAAAGAGACTCAAAATGCTCCTTTAACTCTTTAATGAAAGTAATAAACTATCAATCTCTAGCTGAACTTCTAATAAATAAACTGACTTTTACCTGCATGTTCATTAAACAATATCACAGAACAGTGGCAGGCAAACACGCGGTTAAATTATTGTAAACATTTCAGATCAAAGGTTTTTGGCTGACCAGTGAATCTCTGTACTCAAGACTGAAAGAGAGTCTGAGAAACAGAATTTTTTTTTTTTTCAAAACATCCTGCACATCTTCATTGTAATCAGTTCTCTGAGACAGCGCTAACTCCTTCTTCCCAGGTGGTCAGTGTTTGGCTTTCTCTGGGTTCAGCCAAGGTGCATTTGTTTAGCCTGGTCCTTCATGACATTTTACAAACCAAACACCTGTCCTGACCTGACACCTCACGTAAAAGCATCACAATAAATCACAGGTGCACTGGGGAAAATGCCACCTGCATTGATTTGGGACAGCATCAGTTTTGGCTTCGGCTTTAAGACGAGACTCAGCAGCGTTATTACACGAGGAGCAGACTAAAAAGCCAAAACTACCCAACTGAGGATGCGTTCCACATTTCACCATCCCAAGTGGACTAAAAATGCTGGAAAAGGCTGTGGTTTCTGTCATTTCCTCATCATGACATCTGTGGAAACGTCAGCAGCGCTTTGTGCTGACAGAGAGCCAATCGCAGCGAAACTCTGCACTAATTAAATGCTCTTTAGCCTCTTGATCAATATTGTAACTCAAAGCGTCTCTACCTCAAACGCACCGTCCATTATAGTCCATGCAAACCATCTGGACGTCCTGCGCGTCTCAGCGGGTGCCACGGATTGATTTCTTGCTAATTACAGTACAAGAACTCGGCTCTTTTCTAATCTTCAGAGAAGTGGCAGTATAATTAGCACAACTTCCAGCGCACGAACAACTTTAAAGAGACACAAAACTGCTGGTTAAGGGGCGGCTTTAAAAACAAACTCAAGTTGCAAGCCGTTTTAGTGCAGACATCTAAAGTACTCCATTATAGCGCATGGCTTCAAGTCCCAAGAAATATACCTTAAAATGTATAGCAAACATATCTGATACATATCTATACAGTCACCTCCAAACATGTTAATTATGTACGATTTCCTCTCAAGGTGTATGAGTTTATTTATCTCTGAACAGAAACGATTGTTCTGAAGAGTGACCAAACAGTTGATGGTACCCACTGACTTCTATAGTCATTTTTCCCATAATATTCAAGCCAGTGGCTATAAGTATTCTGTAAGCCTTTTATGGTGATCTACAGATTGAGGAAATAACTTAAGCATGGGTAAATGGGTGAACTATCCCCTTAAGTTACTTTGGATAAAAGGTCTAAAAAATTAAATGAAGGAATTTGGATGATTAAATTGAATTTTATTTGTTGAAAATAAAAAGCTATAGATGCTGGCTATAAAAAGTCTATTTAAATTGTTGAAGAAAAAAATAATTTGGAAATTTGTTTAACATATTAATGCCAATTTATTATAATAAATTCTAATAATTCTACATTTATACAAATTATAGAACACTACAACAATTCTAATTATTTAATTACATTTTTAAATTTAAGGAAAAATTCACCAAAAAAATAAATAAAATTTTGCAATTTACTCTCAAACCTGTAAAAAGAAGAAAAATAAAGGTAGCCAGAAAGTTGACGGTAGTCATTGACTTCTATAGTATAGAGAAAAATACTGCTTTTTGGTTTCCAACATTATTTACAATATCTTTAGCAGATGAAAGAAAGTCATGCAGGTTTAGAAGCACTTTAGGTTAAGTGATGAACTGATTTTGGGGTGAATTTCCCCTTTAAATAAAAAAAAAAAAAAAATGTAAAGTTGAAAACACAAACTTTAGGAAGAAAACAACTGGGTTAAAATCGCACAGAGTTTATAGAGCCCTGGCTTTAAAGAGAGAGGTTGGCTATAAAAAGCCTTATTTAAATATTCTGAAGCCACTTCACGTCTGTCAGCACAAACACATCAGAGAATCTCTCCACAACTCGAACAAACACGTATGCATCCTTATTTAGAAAGCGCTAATCAGGCAAACGACACTCTAAATGTGACGGCGCATATCAAGATGAAGATCTCGAGGCGGTATGCCTTTCTAAATCTGTGTAGAACTCCACAAAAAGATCTGCAGGGTGGAAAAAATGGCTGTGTACAACATTGCTTTCAAGTCAGACAGATTTGTTGTTATATTGAGATATGTGGGTCATGTGTTAAAAAAAGCATAGGGATAAGTGTGCACTACAGTCGAGCTCGACGCTGTGATTTCATGACGTGTAAAAAAAACAGAGAAAGAGATACCTGAGAGATACAAATCTCAAATCAACATCATTGTGCCTGCTGCAGCCTTGGTGCTAGTTAACTCAACTTGATTTTGTTGTGTTTTTATTAAGAAATGTTAAAGTGTTCATTATACTTTAAAAAGGCAAGTTGCCTCAACTTAAAGCATCCAATGCAGCCACTTGCCTCATTTTTAAAATGCCCCCAAAATATTGCATGCAATTATAACAACCCAAACCACTCAATAAATCCGCACACCCACAATGCCCCCCAAAAATGTTGTTTCACGTGCATGTGATGCTCTAATCTGCTGTGACATACAACTGACTTCCCCAAAATCCTGAATGCACCTACCGATTTATGCATCTGTGATGATGCACAAATATATTGAATGCACCTATAAGACCCCAAACAACTGGAAGCACCCAAAATGCTGCAGCATGTGCCTATGACTCCCACAATGCTGCTCAAAAGTGTTGCTACACATATCGATGTTGTTCGAAAATGCAGTTACATGCATCTGTGATGATGCAAACGCCTATAACAAACCAATCTGTGCTACAAATACCCATAATGCACCACAATGCTACTGCACACAACTACTACGCCCCAAAATTGCATGCACCTATTGTTGCTCAAAAAAAGAAAATGGGCACAAAAAAATATTGCACATATCAATAACAATCCAAAATGTTGCAAGTGATGTCCTGAAAAAATGCCCCCAAAAAAGTTTCTAAACACACTGCTTTAATATTCTGCAGCACAACTGCCAAATTATTGCATGCACCTACTGTGTCAAAAATGCTGCTATGTATTTGCGATGATGGCCATACATATTGCATGCACTTATGAGACCCCAATACACTGCAAGCACCTACGATGCACCCCAAAATGCTACAACACGTATGCAACTCAAAATGCTGCACGCACCTATTGTTGTTTAAAAGTTGCTATGCATGTGATGTCCAAAAATGCAGTTACACACATTTAAGAGGCCCATGCACTGCATGCACCTGTTTGCTGCTATTGCACACACACCTACTATGCCCCAAAATTGCTGCAACATGTGCAATTGACTCCTAAAGCGCTGCATGCACCTATTGTTGCTCAAAAACGTTCCTTACATCAAATACCCCAAACTGTACACCAAAAAAATCTGCAAAGCCATGATGCCCCACAAAATGTAGCTACACGCGAAATGCTCTGCTGCAACGCACACCTATGACACCCCGAAAACGTCGCATGCACGTATGGGGTCCAAAAACGCCGCACTCGCCCCCTGTTGATAAGAAAATGCTCGCCACGTCTGTCACGCCCCAAACCCGCTCCATGCACTTGAAACATAGCACGCACACGCGTAAAAGCGATGCTGAACACAATGCCCAACAACACGACGCCTGCGAATCCTGTCTAGCTAGGCAGCTCGCTAGGGTTTGAGACACGGCCCACAGCGCGCTCTGAAAGCGAAACGAAAAAAAATGTGCAACATAAGGACACTAGCACGTGCTCCCGGTGCGGCTGCATCACAACAACAACAATAACAGCGAAGACGATGAGGATGATGAGCTTGAAGAAGATGAAGGTTATAATAACTCACATTCGCGGCAGCTGCAGGGGTGGCGCCCCCCGCCGCAGAAACACCCCGTCCACGAAGACCCCGTTTTTGCCCAGACAGCGCAGATAGAACTCTCCCAAGCCCGTGTCCTCCCCGGCGGCGGTGAAGATCTCCAGATGCCGGCGGGAGATGAAGCTCGAGTGGCCCATGCTCACGTCCACCGAGCCCTGCGACGAGTTCCGACCCACCGTCACCGAGCGCTTCTTCATCACATACTCAAACTCGCGGCCCTCCAGGCGGGCCACAGCTGCCATCTTTATCTCTCCGCGCACACGGAACGGGGCACGATAAATATGAATGGAAAAATATGAAGGGGTGGTGAAACGTTAAACGTGCCCGACCGGAGACACCAGCATCAGCGGCGGCGACTCGACCCACCGCCGCGATTCACCGCACAGAGAAAAGGAAGGGGTCCTTAGCCAATCAAAGCACGCTGGCAGAGTTGGCGCTGTGATTGACAGGCAGGTGGGCCAATCGGAGACGCGCTAAGGGATGCGGTAATTCAACCGCAACCAATGAAATAAGTAATATGGAAGACTCGACGGATTGAAGGTCGGTTGCGCTGTGCCTGAACACGCATGTGTGTGGAGAGTTGTCAACACCGGACTGGAGAGTTGCCATGGACGTCAACGGCTTCATAATATTATGGAAATTATTTTAAAAAATCCCCCAAAAATAATATAATACAGTAAATATATATTTTTTATTAAAAATTGAAATAAAATCAACAACACTTTACTATTTAAGACTTGCATTCTATTTGTTTTAACCATGTTTTTCTACTCAATTCACTAGCTTTGTCTTTTTTTTTTTATCTACGCAAAATAAAAAAAATAAATAAATAAAAAACTTACGCTAACTCAGACCTTTCATAGCACTTGGATATAATTTCTATTTTGTTAATTTTGATTGCTTTCATCTGTTCTAAGTCACTTTGAATAAACGCATCAGCTAAACGAATGAATGTAAAAGTAAATGAATATAAAAATACTCAATATTGAATATATGATATAATACTGAATATAAGCTAATGTATTTTAATTTAAAACACATTAAGTTTAGAAACTTGTAATATAGAATGACTGTTAATTTAATTTGCTCCAAAGCGGAAGTTCATCATGTACATTTAACATTATAAACCAAAGTTAGCCTCTTTTATTTTACATTAGTTCACATTTTTTACCGACATGCATCTATCTTCACGAAACTGCATATTTAGAAATTATAAAGTGTGTCTAAAACCCCTACTAATCCTAGAGTAAAGTCCCATTGAAATCCACCCCGTGTTTTATGCCCCTCCACGTCTGCAGTGTCGGCTTCCCCCATAATCCTCAGCGCCGTCAGCGTGTGTTTTGGGTATGGAGGTCATGAAAACAAACGCGTTTATTCAAGCGTTCCGAGCGCGAAAATGACCCTGCCCTGAAACAACACGCACTCTGTCGTTTAAAGGCGAAGCAAGGGCCAGTTTTTAAAGTATCGCGAACGCGCACAGGGTGAAGGGCGCGCGTACGTGCAGAACATGTGCTCCTGCAGGGTGACGTCATCTCTTCCTGGTGTTTGTAAACAGTGCTGCTGGGTGTGTTCACACCCCATCACACCCGATAACAGCTCCTCAGAGGAAACACAGGCTGTTTGATGAACAATAAAGAGCATGATGGCTTTCACACTTTAACAATGATCTACCACGATAGTGGTACGTGCTGTTTTTGATCAAATGCTACTATTCTTGCCCCAGCCTTGTATTATAACTTCTTTAAACACCATTTTTCCTTTTAAAAAAATAACTTCATCACACCAGTTTAGTTTTAGGTTGCCTATAAACAGGTTGGGTCAACTACCCCACAATCTCAGATCGCTTTCCCCCCTGGTGTTAGTTTTACTTTATCGTTAATATGATTGAAAATTGGTATTTTGGTCTCGTTTTACACAATATTCACACCGACACAAACAATTGGCATTAACATTACCTACCTCTTATTTACTTATATCTGTTTACATACTGCCTTTGACAAACACAGTTCAGAGTTTGCATTATGTTTTAACCCAGCTGAAGTTTTATCTGAATTAAAATTATATTAATGACAAATATTTTGCAATATTAAGCAGCACAACTGTTTTTGTCCTAGTAAAATAACTGAAAGTGACATGTTAGAGCTTTGTATGTTCAACATAAGAATTTTAGCCAGGACTAGTTAATTCTACTTTAGCCACCAGAGGGAGACGTTAGCAAGTGTTTATAATGGCTGTTTGACTGCCATGCATATTTGAACCTCCTTCAGATTACTAAAAGTAAAAGCAGGAGGCATATGATGGATAAAAAGCTTTTACGGTATTGAAAACAATACCAACACACATGGTTTATAATAAAGGCTAAAGGTTATTCTAATCCTACACTCTCAGAAATAAAGGTGCACAAGCCTGTTACTTCTGTACCAGTTAGGTTTATATATTATGTACCCTTTAAGATCCCAAAATGGACCCTTTATAAATAGCCTATGCTAAAGTTTCCACCCCAGCGACAGCTTTTGCACCTTTTTTGTGAGAGTATAGATTTATGTTAATTGGTTCAACAGATGCTTTTATCTAAAGTGACTTACAAATGAGGAACATCAGATCTGTCGGGTGCTTCCTCTGTTATGCAAGTGGACGTTGATTGTTGTAGGTGATACAGGTTTAAAACAGTTCTCACTATAGGACGCCTAACATCTGAACAACAGGACAAGAAGCTTTGTTTTATTATCCATGACGGCACCCATTCGCTGCAGAGGATGCATTGCTGACCAAGTTATGTAATGATACATTTCTCCATATCTGTTTCGATGAACAACACAGTCATCTGCATCTCGGACGGCCTTTTCAGCTAATTTTCATTTTATAGTGAACTATTCCTCAGTATTCCTCAATATCCTTCATGCAAACAGATGTATATAAAAGATTAATACAGTTAGTACACGCCACGTGAAAAAGACGGGTCATTAATATTGTTGGTGCGTTTACTTCAAATGTGCCAATATTTGGTCGTGAGTGCATCAACATATTGGACAAGTAGGAATTGTTGGATTATGCCATCATATTAGTTTTCACATTAGTTTTGCTCATTCGAAATGCAATCTTTATTATGTGATGAAATATGATGACTTGTTTGCCTGGCCTCATCCTATTATTGCTGTCATTAGCATCTCTTCTGTACGGCTTCACTTTCTTTCTTCTCACACACATACATTGCTTTTTGTGCTTCATTGTGGTATTTTCTGTATCCACCGATGACCACCAGGATGCTACTCATGGGCTATTAAAATAAAGAGCGGCACGATCAATATTCAGCACTCCAGAAAGCCAACAATTACATTGGAAAGCTCTTACAGAAACCATTTAGGAAACCAGGGTAATAACTCAGCTGGAGGACTGCGGCTATAGCGACAGCTTCCCACTTATGCAGAACGGGATTTTAGCAGCTTTTATCAGAACTGATTAAATATAGTCCAACCTTTAAACTGTAAATAAACATCTGGTGGCAACATTCCAGGCATTATGAATCAGAAGAATCAGAAAGATGGGGTTTTACTGCTCGTATGCAGCGTTTTACAGTAAATTCTGTTGTTTTTTCTCGCAATTGCTAATTTATGTTTCACAATACTGACTTTTTTTCAGAAATGCTAGTGTATATCTCACTCACGTACTCAAGTACGTCTTAACCCATAACAATTGATGCATAATTAAATATATGCTGAAAACAGAAATACACCGGTACACTAGGTGGCCCTGTGCAACTTTTTATGCTTCTGGCACTCAATTGTCACACAGAAGAAGAACCAGAAGACGCGCTGGTCAAAACTATTCACGCGCTTCTTTGTTAACCCTTAAAGATCTAGAGCATATAGAATTGTGTCTACATATAACATTCCCCAAGCAAGTTATTGCAATTTATTGCAATACCGTCATAGGTGCTTTCAGTGAAAAACAGGTCTATTTAGTTCACTTACAATATAGACATGTCCAAAAACATTTACATTTCTAGCAGCACTAGACTATTCATCTTGCCGAGGTGCATCTTCTTCGTCTAACGTTACTTACTTTGTGTGCTCAGCAAGTCCGGGGCCTTCTTAAGATAACTGAAGTATATTTGTAGGATTAATATCCATATTTAAAACTTTATAAACCATAATCTCTAGCTTCTGGAATCTGCTGTATATATTCATAAGAGAGTGGCATTCCAGCTGATTTTTGGGTGAACTGTTTGGGTGAACTGGGGACATGCATGAATAGATGGATAAAGATTGTGGAAGTTCAGAAGTTAGCAAATATCCAGACAACAAAAATCTGTTCTAATAACATTTTACTGAAATGATCATTACATAATTAAAAACGTAACTTTCGGAAAAGTTCGGAACTTTAGGAAAACGTTCCATTTTATATTTTTGCATACATTATATGAACGTTACTTTTGAATGTTCTCTGAACCACCTGAAACAAATAAATACTAACATTTAAAGGGGTCATCAGATGACCATTTCCCACAAGTCCATATGATCCTTTAGGGTCTTAATGAAAAGTCTATTACATACTTTCTCACAGTGTAAAAACACCTTCTTTACCCTGTCAAAATCAGCTCTGCTTTCAGCATGCTGTTCTAGTCCATGTTGCTTTAAATGCTAATGAGCTCTGCTGACCCCGCCCCTCTCTTCGTGGCGTGATGAGTCATTCTCATGACTCATGAGGCTGTTCACTTTAGTCCTCCAACTTGCTAACTAGCACATTCTAGCAGGCGATTTGCAAGGATTCATAAAAAACGCTTATACTCACTTCTGCAGTAGATTAAACTGGATCACGAATGATTCCTGCGAAAATAAATGAATTTAAGCCAATCGAGGATCAGCGCATTCCCTTCAAAATCTTCAGCGGCTCGGATGTCATCAGTAAATGACCACTGCTAAATATTTATTATTACTGCTGCCATTTGCAGTGCATTTCCTTTATTAATATTGATTTTATTTTATTTTTCTAGATGCAAATACACTCAGAAAGTCAACATGCAGTCGTTCTTAACTGGTTATGCTTTAGTATCCAGAATTTTTGTTGGACATCAAGTATCCATTGTACCAAACATAACTGCATTTAGATCTGAAAAATGTGAAATGCAAGATTAATATCACCATGACTGTCCGCAGACCTGTCAAAACAGTTTAGAAGAAGCTTAATCATGTGTCAGTGGACTTTTTACGGACACCTGTTGGTGTGGATGCAGCATCATAGTCACCCACTATTTATACTGCAGTCCAAATGATTGATTGGTAGGTTTTTCTTGAGAAATGTGCATTATTTGGCTGGTCACATGACCTTAACATGGACACCATGACATGGAAGTGCCTCATGCAAATGAACAAAGAAAACACATCCTGCGTCAGCTCACAGGGTGGATCTGTCACGCTCAATGCTGACGTTTCCAGTTCGCCTGGTTTAAACAAATACATCTCTGACCAAAACAAAAGACTATAAAAAGACGACGCCCCTGACGTCACTGACCAAACACAACTTCTTTTTATCAATTAATCTCATACGTTGCATTCATAATAACACAGTATCATTTCATGCAGGTATTCACACAGAATCATCATGTTCTGTTGTTTTTGGTTCTAATAGTTATAACAATAGCTGATGCTTTTTTAAATTAAAATAAATGCAAGAGATTGTGGACAATGCAAGACACCAATCATAAATCATTCATTCACATTCATTACAGTGCAATATTCATAGTGTCTACGGCCAAGTGCAGCATTGAAGAGATTCACCTGAGGTTGTTCAAGGGTTTACATAAAGTGCATGAGACGATCTTCCATAGAGACACATGATAATCAACAATAAGTCTTCAAAGATCATGATGTGAAAAGTAGCTGTATTTTTGGTGTCTAACTGTCCAATTTTGTGCTGACAAGACTTGTCTTCGGCCATCCCACCTTCATTCTCATTCTGGGAACATCTTGAGATGGTAATTGCTGTTATAAGTTTGATTTCTCAAGTCAATGATCCATCGGTTGACTCCATCACGCCTTCACAGATTCTTATTTGTTTTCCTGAAGTTTATTTATTTGGCTTCTCCGGTCCATATCCCTCCTCCGGTCCTTGCTCACTTGGGTAGGAGTTCACGGTATGGCACAGTCAGGTTCCCCAGGTACCAAAAAATCCAAAACACCAAGCTAAGGAAGATGATGATCGGTCCTGACAGGACGAACAAATCCCAAAAGCTGATGGGTGCAAAAATGCCAACGAGTAAGAGAACTAGTCCGGCGACGTCGAACAGAATGGCCAAGAAGAGAAAGACGAAGCAGCGCCCCACTCTTTCCTTGCAGTCCATCTTGGAGAAGCTCAAGCACGGAGAGCCGACTGACTTAAGTCAGGTTGATGGGCCTGAAGAACGAATGACAGGAACGTTCTCTCCACAAGTCTTTCATAAAGCAGCTCACCCACATTCTTACGCAGTGCATTTCATTTCTGGACGGCTGGTATGCAACCACCAAAACAAGTTCAACTGCCTGCCGAACGCCCACTGAAAATGTCAAGACTTATAATTAAACGCATTATTCCTCAAAACGTTCTCATCGTCGTGATGGCGGATCTCCTAAATAAACACCTAAGAATGGATTCAGAGATTTCCACGGACGGAGCAAAGCCTTCGTCAAAGCACCGGCACAGATGAAGCATGTTCTCTGTTACGTAATACACAAACAACCAGTATGAGTCACACAAACACACTGCACGTTTCAGAAAATGGCATTATTCAATCTGACAATTAACCCTTACGCTCAAAGCTTAGGCATTAGATTGAATCACTAACTGCAGGTATGAAGGAAAAGTGACTGAGCAAACATCACTAATGAACCAAAAAACAATACAGTCATATGGGTGACGTGGTTTAATAGCGCGAGTGGTTTATACAAACAGCTTTGACTTTACACACATTTCTTAAAACAACAGCAAATACAGTAGTGTGAGTGAAAGAGGGAGTGTTTACAGTCATGTCAAGATTACATGTTTTATATTTACAAACGTCATCCCAATTTTTCATATACAGCATGTTTATGCATACATAGCTCGCTCACTACTGAGTATATATATATATATAATTGAAATGTAATGATCTGGCAACATAATTCTTTGAGTAGCCACAATAATTAGCAGTAAAAGCAAGTTCTTTCAACTAAAGAAGGTGTTGGATAGGATAAACCCATATGGCACAAAACATGTTGTAAACAGTCAAGCTTAATCAAATATACATATTTTAAAATTGAAAAATTTGTTTCCTAAAGTATTCAAAACATATTTTGGAGGCAAGAACATATTTTAAGAATTATAATATTGTTACAAATATTTCTTGGAAATTTTGCATTCAAAAAAGTATAAGTAAAAAAGATATTTACATCAAATTAATTTTAAAACATTTTAGAAAATATGGCGGTCTTTTTTGAAATATATATATATATAAATATATAGATATGTGACCCTGGACCTCAAAAATGAAGGTCATTTTTTATACTTGATCTGTAAGCTGAATAAATAATGTCCATTGATTTATGGTTTGTAAGGATATGTCAGTTGAAAATCTGAAATCTGAAGGTGAGGAAAACCACTTTAAAAGTTGTTCAAATGAAGTTCTTAGCAATGCATATTAATAATCAATACATTTTAATATATTTATGGTAAGAAATGTACTTAATATGTTAATGGAACATGATCCTTACTTTACTTTTCTCGATAATGTTGAGCCATATAATGTATTTTTGGTTACAAATATAACTGGTGTGTGACTGGTTCTGTGCTCCAGGCTGACAAATACATGTAGTTTTAAAAGTTTGCTTGTGTACCAAGATGAAGCAACAGGTCCCATGCATAAACAGTCCATTGTATTTGCTGTCGGACTGGTTTTGGTTGCTGGAAGCTAACAAATGAAAAGGCTTGACTCGGGAGGAGTTTGCATGAGCGCTCAGCTGCCACTTTGAAAGGGAAATGGATTCCTACAATGTATGAGGTGGTGCATGAATTTACAAATGAGCATGTGCAAAAAACAAGGGCTGTACCTGAGTAGCACTTTACAACAACACAGAATATCAACAGTAAGACGAACACAACGACACACTGAACATCTATACATCAGACAATTTGGCCCTTTTGAGATGATCGACATTCAGCTGGTGCAACAAGCATTATACATTCTTATAATGAATTTTGTGCAAAGCAGGAGTTAATTTCACCAATTCGGTGTGCCTTACATGCATTACAGTGTTATATCAGCCACCCTGCTTCACAAATATCAGGCCATTGAGAAACTTCGACCCCCATATAAACACAACAGACGTTTCTCTATATTCAAGCAGTTTTACTATAGTAATTCAGTACGCTATTTGAACTGCATGCAGTGTCTCTATAAGTACTGCTGATGGCAAATGTGAAGCCTATTGAAGGTTGTTGGCTATTCTTTCATTGTTTAAAGACCTAGGAAAAAAGAAAGCAAGCTTCTTAAACTTTCACGAGAACGACACATTCCATGAATGAATTAGAGAGTGTGCTTTAATATTTACATCTATAATGGCTATTAAAGGTCAAGGATAATGTACTTTAATAAAAAAAAATAATAAATACTACAAAATTAATGCATGCAAACACTGTGTTTATGTATACAAGAAGTAAAATCTTGCGCAAATAATCGAAATTGTAGCTTTGCAGCTTATCTTGGTAAACAATTACACACCAGTTTAAATAGAAACACAAGGATGTTTATCTTTGAAAATGTCATGTACATATGAAACTGTAAAGATGGAGTCGCATACTGGGAGTCTATTCTGTTGAATTGTGTTGGTAATTTAGAGTTAATTGAACTCACCTCTTCTCACAGCAGAACATCAATGCTCTCTGGTTGATCATCTGCCTTCTCCTCCTGAGGTTTATCACTGTCTTTGGTCACGTCTGATTTTGATTCTTCGTACCCTTCATTCTGGTAACAAGTAAACTGATCGTTTCCTGTCTTTTTCTCCTCAGACTCTTCATTGCATTTGCTCACTTCCTCCTGAATTGGTTTGCATGACTCCTCGTCCTCGTACCCTTGATTCTGAAAGCACATGAATTGATCATCGTCTGGCTTTTCTTTGGATAGTTCGTCACATTTGATCATGTCCGATTCTGGATCCTTGTGTCCTGGGAAATAGGTGGATTTTCCCCAGGTTACGTTTCGAATGGTGGAAGCTTTGCTTGGCGATTTCTCACCTGTGCCAAAAATAGAAACGCTTTATAGATCAAGAAACACAAGAATGGACACAGACTGGAAACGGTTATTTCATCAGTAGGCCTATTTAATCTCAATTTATTATGTAATCTTGAAATAATATTATTTATATATAATAGCCAAATAAATATAATAAGAAAGGTACTTCAGTGGGTGTTTAATTTAAATATGGTTCTTTGTATTTTATTTTATTTCTAAAGGTTAAATTGTAGAATTTCAAGTCTGTGTTTTTCCTCCAGCATCTGTCCAACACTACAACGCTTCTCACCAGTGTTGTCCTTCAGGTGTGTTTTGGACAGTCTCTCCGTGAGCTTCCTCGCGAGCTCTTTGACGCTGCGCGCGGCGCTCGATCTGCGCGCCAAATCTTCATCCTTCACCCTGATGTTCCCCACGTACCACATGAGCCAAAAGGCCAGGCTGGCGAACAAGATCAGCGCGCCGCTGTGGATGAGGAAATCCCCGTAAAACACCCCGCGCATATGCACGTTACCGAATATCCCGACGAGCAGCAGGACCACGCCGAGGATGTCGAAGACGATCGCCATGACGAATAACGGCAGGCAGCTGCCGATGCATCTCAGCGCCGCCATCATCTTGAGGAGGAGGAGGAGGAGGACGAGGATGCTGCAGCTCCCGTCGCTAGCGGAAGAACTGCCGAGCTCAGGTGAGACGCACCTGCCGCGTGAGTGAGGGGGAACGCCCTCGTGACGTCATGACGGCTGCAAGGCTGAAGGCGCTCAGAATCAAAATGGTCCAAAATAGCGTTGAATTCAGCCATTGTACTACCACTATCTGTGCAGTATACCGTGTACATCTCAATATTTGCGTACATTTCAACGAAACTGAATTCCAATGTACCCTATAGGCTCTATGTGAAGTGCCCCTATTATGGAAACCAAAACATTTCCATGGTTTGACTACTTTAAAGGTTTAAACGCTTTAAAATTGAAGTATGTCATGTATTATTGCCAGATAAAAAATGTGTTCGTTTATGAAGTTACACATATTGGACATATGAGGACTGGACTTATGAGTTATGAAGATTTGAATCAACATTTTAGTTTTGGGAGTGCAAAACAAGAAGTTGACATACATGCAAGGTCAAAAACACTTTTTTTTTTGGTATGCATTTATTTTTACCTTACTTGCTCAACAACTCCTAAACCATTAGTTAAAGGATGATTTTTTTTTTAACCCCTGCTTTTTCTTGATGCCAGCTTGTGATTGGTCGATTTCACGCTGACGTCAATGTGAAGTTTTGAAAACGACTTGTATTACTGATTCAGAGTCGACTCTTTCTTTCGAGAGACAATGACTTTATACACATTGTACTTTCAGATTTAAAACTTTGCAGGAAGTTTTCATTCACTTAAAGCTGTATTTCACTGCATGAAATGTTTCAGAATTTGCGATAAAGAGCTTAATACAGCAGAATAGTTGCATAAATATGCATGCAATGTGAAATTTAGTCTTATTTGAATGATTTGGCCCCCAAAAAAAAATAACTCGGCCACACTGCACTGCACTAGCCCATATCAACCGTCTCACATTTAGACTACGCTGATTGTTTACATGCCAATAATAACTCAGGATGTTGGATTCATGTGTCAAGTTGTAGTACATCCTAAAAATTTGCCTGTCAAATGTGGGCTCAAGTCATTTAAATAAGAGATGTGGGGCTGTGTACTATAGCTGCACGCATCTTTCTCTTCTATTCATGTTTGAGGACTTTAGTCTGACACGTCCTGATTGGATGATAGGCTATGATGAGCAAACTATAGCCTAAACAACAAAGAACTATAAAAAAGAAGACATTTCTCACAACAAAAATTTGAGTCAATACTCAAACGCAATTTTTAATGTTCACATTATGCATAGTTTAGACCTCTGACCTCTGAAAGCTACACACAGAGCAGGCTGGTTAAGACTCACAGGGAAGCAGAACACTTTGTAAACTACATTCTTACATTTCTGAAGAATGCATGGTTTCAGTCCCAAGGGGGAAAAAGTTTATCCTTTAGTCTCTTCTTCTTACTGCAGATGTGGAGTCTGGAGAGCGATGCCATTTCTTCATTAAGGCAAGACACTGCAGGTGAGTAAAGTAAAAACATGCCCCTCCTGTTGATTAATTACAGTACATTACAGTTTTTCTCAGTCGCTTTGGTGCATTTTACAACAGTACTAACATTTGCACAACAGTTAATGCATTTCTCAAAACAATTTTTTTAGTCGGTAAATTTGCTGTGTTTATTCATTTGAACCATTACTTTATGTTTATTTTATTTCATGTAACATTTTTGTTTGTTTATATGTGTGTGTATTTATGTGTGTGTGTTTGCCTACAGTGTCTTGCCTTGGCACTTTTCTACTATTAAGAGAACATAATCTTCCTGCTAAAGAAGTTCTCCTCATAGGTTTATGTGAGGCTTGTAGTTATTGGTGAGGCGTTTCGTTGTGCTCTGATGCCTCATTTGTTGCGTGATGGGCATCAAAACCACCCCCACCACCAGCATCATCAGCCCCACAGACAGCAGAGCAGGGCCTAGGATATTGGTGGCCATCGTGGAGAAGCCAGCAAAATAAAGTCCGCTCAGCACCATCCCACTGATCAGCACGCTGCCCCCGCAGGTCATGAGGAGGATGGCCTGCCAGTAGTATTCGCAATTGCCCATAGTGGGCTGAATGGTCCAGAATGTGTTGTTGTGAGCCAGGCTGAAGACCGTGTTCACAGAGCGAGGCGTGAGCTGCTCTCGGGAATATGAGAGCGGACAGTCACCGAGGGGCCGGTCCTCTGGGGCAGACGACATCCCGCACCCCTGTGCCTCACACCGTCTCTGATAAACAGCACTGTGAGCCTGAGGGTTATAACGAAACTTAGATCTCTGAAAGAGTGTAAGCATTCAGTTTTATATTCACGTAATAAACTAATTTAATGATCCATTATTGTTATTGTTTATTGTTAATGCAAAAAAAGAAAGAAAAAAATTACAACTAAAACCTACAAAAACTTTTTTTAATATATGGGCTAGTTGCCAAAGATGAAATAAATACAATATTTTAATTAATAATAAAAAATGATCTGAAATCAAGTCATTTTAGAGCACAAAATGTAATTCTAGTGCAAAAAAATAGTTTACGTTTAACTTATGCATTTCTCATTTAATCTTATATTTAACAGATTAAACATTTAATAATGCATTTATATTAATGTTGCTTAATTAGTTAATCTGAAAACGTAATTTAAAGCCTAGACTTGAAAATAAAACAAAAAGCAGGGGTATCTATAAGCTTTAACTGTAATAAAAATTAAGCATATCTTATTTGGCAGATAGTTACAGTTTTTCTCAGTGGCTTTGGTGCATTTCTCACAACAGCATTTAAATTTGCACAACAGTTAATGCATTTCTCAAAACTATTAGTGCAAAGCCTAGATGATAATCTGCAGAAGCGTGTCACTCGCTCAAAATGGATAGTTCATTCCTCAAAAGCAAGTATTCATGTCAATGAAAGTGTCATGTTGTCAAAAGGAAAAGTC
>JAUCNO010001440.1:2043334-2073347 GCA_032353835.1 Enteromius viviparus
CTACTGACCCATATGAATGGGCTGATAACGACTGATAACGGCCCATTCAAATCGCGTGATAACATCCGAATCAGCTGATATAAACACATATAAAACAAAAATAAAACAAAACAGCAAAACTATGCAAAACAACTGGAAATTAAAAACAAATGTATAAAATGTAAAAAAAAAAAAAGTAAAAAGCAAAATAATATATCACAAGAACTCGAACAAAAGAAACAAACAAGCAACAAAACATAAAAATAGAAAAGAAAAAAAGAACAATGAAAAAAAAACAGAATGGGAAAAACAGAACAAAAACAAAATATAAAAGAACAACAAATACAATGTAAAATATAAAAAACAAGAACTGAAACAAAACAAAAACAATAAAAACCAACTGAAAAAAGAAACAAAATGTATAACAAACAAACAAAAACATTAAATTCAAAATAAAACAAAAATTGAAACCCAAATGAATACATTAAAAAAATAAATACATAAAAAAAAATTATAAAAACAAAATTATACAAAGACAAAAAAAGAACAACATACATAAAAAAACTGAAATAGACAAAAACAATAAAAAACAACTGAAAAAATAAAAGGCAAAAAAATCATGTATATATATATATATATACCTATACACAAAAAGAACTGAAACAAAACAAAATGTAAAACAAACAAACAAACAAAGAAAAAATGAGAACCAAACAAAAACAATGCAAAACAATCAAAAACAAATAGGAAAACAAACAAAAGTGTAAACAAGTTAGTAGATGGAAAAATACAATTCACAGGTATAATATAGAACTGACCTTCAGGAACTTTTTTCAGTTTCTCTACCTACAGTACCTGTGTAGTTAATATCTGTCTGTGTTTTTATCCGTCTCTACTCAAGTTCTCCTCTCAGTTCAGGTATTGTGCAGGTTTCGTGCTGTTTGGATGTTATCTTCCTCTGCCTAATTGTCATTAAAAGCATTGCACGTGACTGCTAAGGACACTTAAGTGATCATTTCAAAGTGGAAACGTCGAAGACGTCGGTTTTTACAACCCTGTCACATTGCGTTCTCCTTTAAGAGATGGTTTAGTAATGCACATCTTTTTGCATCGCTCTCTCTGTCTGTCTGGATTTAGCATCAGCTTCTGAAGAGCCCGTGTCTTTGACTCGGATATAAAGCAGGTCATTGGGCAGGCAGCAACATGGTTAGTTTTGCGGAAGGGTTTCGCTTCAAATGCTGGGGGTGGGAAATGTCATGACGGCGAACGGATGGTTTTCAGAGCTGCCAACCAGGCTTTAGGAGCAGTGGACCAAGAGGAGACACAGAGGACCCCGGCCCTCCGTCTAATTAACTATTTAACACCTTAGATTAAGAAAACAGTGAATTATTGAAAGGGCACAGCAGAAAGCCACACTGTACTGTAAAAGAGCTGAATGTGTCGCAGCATGTTAAACGCCTTGAGAAATGAGGCAGCGCTGCACCAGGATAGAATATGTAATATGCAATAAATTAAATACAACCAGCTATCAAAAAGACAAGAAATCACTTACAAAGAATTACAAAGAATGATTTTTTATATAAAACCTCACGGCACGGCATGGACATGGACACGTAAAAATACAATAAGTAAAATTTAAATAAAAAATAAGTTATGTAAAAAAATAAAAATACAATAAAATTTGTACAAATAAAATTTGAGAAGTAAAACATAAGATAAATAAAAAATAAAACATGTAAAAAAAGATTAAAAATTATGTAAAAAATGAAATAAGTAAAAATGAAATACAAATAAAAAGTAAAAAATAAAATAAATAAAATAAAAAATAACAAATAAGTTATGTAAAAAAAGTTAAAATAAAAAAGTAGCAAATAAATTATGTAAAAAATAAAATAAAATGTTTCAAAAGAACACAGCCAATTGAATAAAGAAGTGATATGGTTAGCTGCCTTTTTATTATTTGTATTCAAATAATATAATTACATACTAATGTACCCCTGTTATCCATGATGCTATCAGAGCAGATCTGTCACCCATTATTATACTGACTTAAATAAAGTCTGTGACTTTCCCATCATGCCCACACCAGATGAAAAAAGAGGCTACACAGAGGTTGTTGATTCGATATGAAATATTATTGTGTTGCCTAAAATGTATTTTGCAGCAGAGATGAAGCTGATTTTGCACATCAATGCTTTTGTATTATGAGGCAGACAGAAATCATACCTGAGCTGTATCTATTTGTGACAGGAGAATGGCCAGAATGTGCTGATCTATTTGCAACATGGGAACGATTAGCATTGCATCTTTCCACAAAATGATATACATATAAATGCAAAACAAATGCACAAAAAATATATATATACATTTTTCACAATTAACTTTTTAGATTATTGATAAAGACCCAGCTATTGCATTTTTCAAAGCAACATTCATTAGAGGTCCCTGAATGAATCTGTCTTTTTAAACAAAATGGTTAAGTAAATGATTCAATGATACTTAATGGGTGGAGTTATAAGGTTTGATAATTTGCGGATCCACTGGCATTGGTTAATTATTTGTAAAACCCTCAAACAGACATAACGATGAACAATAGCACTGATTTAAAATAATATAAAAACTTAATAAAGATACGAAGGAAGATAAGAGGAAAAATCGGTAAGTGATTACTGACGAGGTGAGCAAGCTGCTAAAAACAAATATATGGAAAATATGTTATTAAATCATCTTCTGGCATAACTGTTTAACCCACAAAAACCTTCAGAAAATCATCATTACTAAAAGTCAAGAAGATTGATACAAGCAGAAAAGGTTTTGAAAGCTCTCAAGTACACAATAAGGTACTCGAGGCTGTGCTGTATCACAAACACAAAGCATTTGTGATTATTCACGATATAGCACTTCCTCGAGTACCTTAGTGCTTTTAGAAAATGGTTACCTCAAAATATTAAAACTAAAAGTATATGTATTGAAATTTAAGCAAGTTAGTTAAATGCATTCCTTCTGCTAAAAAATAGTCCCTGACAGCAGCAGTAAACTTCAAGAGAATGCTCTGAACATGCCTCTCGTCTAATGGAGCTTAAATAAAAACACAAGGAATAGTTTATCATCCGAGGTATCATTTTTTTAAATCACAGATACATCTGCTTATGTCTCAGCATGTCTGAGACAATGTCTGTTTTCCATCTTTTAATTCCAAAACAGACTGATTTGCGGTGTACTGCGAGATTGCAAGTGTCATTACAGTTTATTGACATATGGACATATATAATCATACCTGAAAGAAAAACCTTCGGCTTTTACAAAGACGTGCACAAACATCCGCATGGGATTTTTGTCGAAATACATAATACCACCCAGAACCGTTCAACCATAGCCGTGCTGTATCGTGAATAAAACAAAGCTGCTGACCAATCAAAATCCAGGAATGGAAATAATTGTTTTATAACAATAAACATTCCTGTCTGCGCTGATAGCCTCGTGGGCAGCGCATTTAGCGCTCTTGCGTTCGTGCGTCGCGAGTTTCAGACTTTTCCTGATCCTGTCCCCTATCTCTCTACCGCTTCACTTCCTGTCAACATTGATCTAACCTAGCATATAAAGGCAAAAAACCCCAATAAATAAATAAACATTCCTGTAACGAAAATAGAACGTTTGTCATTAATAACGTTCACTGTAAAAAATAAACATGATTTTAACTGAAAAAAAAAAATGCTACAGTAAAAACCTGGTAAATGGTTAATTCTTATAAAGTATAGAGAAAGGGGGAAAAAACGTAAATTGATGTTCCCAGAATTCCTTGCATTGCATTTCACACACATTTAATGTTTTGTTCTTTGAAATAACAAATTCCTTCTTAGATTTTTCTTATAAGTGATGTTTATTAGGGTTGTATGGTCCATATAATGTTGTTAAATAAATGATTATTATATATCAGTTGTCACCATGATGGTGTTTAGTGTTTGTGTGAATGACTCTGAGCTCCTTCTTTATATGTTCCTATTAAAAGGCTGTTTGTGATTGTCTTTGGTTCATCATGTGACTTTCTCATCTATACCTGCATTTGGTGCTTATCAGTGTAAATCATAGCTACAAAACAGATTTCAGTACTTGAATAGGTTGGTATATTAACATTATAACAGTTAATAATTGTTATTTCACTGTAAATTTAACTTAAAACTGTAAAATCTAAAGCGTAGATACCATAATTTTTACGGTAAAATTCTGACAACCATTCTCTATAAACATTACCAATGTACTGCTTGTTTACTTTTAGAGAACATTTCAAAGTAACATACACATATTGTTTGGCCTAAACTGCCTTTACATTTTCAACACTGAGAAAGCATGCAGTTCATAACTTGATGAGAATATTAGCAAATCCCAGGGCGGAATATGAACGCTCTCAACCAATCCAGTTCAAAGACAGCAACTATTGTACAATTGATAATACAGCGAATTAAATACTTAGGAATACTAACGTGAGAAAAGATTCCTCCTCAGAGTGCACTTATTAGGATGTTTGTTATTGGCCCGTAATTGCATCTGGATATATGGAGCGCTTAACTGAAAAAGGAGCTTTAGGGGAGCATTCGTAAGCCACCTGCACATTGGCAAATTCATTGTCGGAGAACATCTGTGCGTTGAAAACAGAAATAAAAATAATGAGGGAGATTATCTTTCCATTCAAGCCCATACTTTGCTAAAGAGAGTTCATAATTACACTGTCAGGGCAGAGGGCCGCATGTGCTGTTGATAATTTAAAAATGCTTATAGATATATCCTCTGCTTCGTGTTCCTGGCCTCAACGGATTTAAATATGAAAAATAAGGCAGCACAGGAGTACTTTTAATTGCCAATATGAAAGGGCTTATCAGACATTAAAAGCAGCCGTACATCATAAGCACACACACACAAGCACACAAACTCTGCACGTATGAATAGATCAAACCTGGCAACTCATAGCAACATTAATACTGCTAATTAGACCCTGCTTTCAAAAGGCTGAGAGTAGCGTTTCAGGTCTTGGGGTTTAATTATGATCTTGGAGCATACGTGTGTTTTTGTATGAGTTGAACTATTTGTCTCAAATGAAGTGGAATATTCTCCCCAAGTGCTATGCATCTACCTATCTGCCTTTGTAGGTCTTCACAGCAGGGCATTCTTCCATTACGCTAATGAGTGAGGAAATGAATCGCTTCTAAACAGACCTCGCTGCCCCAGGTGAAAACGGGCTTCCCGTATGAGCAGGAAGATCACTGGGCCCTGTGGCGCCACATCTCGCATTGTAACCTAAAAAGGAACATTGAGTCTAATGATTTTGCATTGAAGAACCTCAGCCGTGTCTGTAAAACATGCATTGAAGTATTGATTCGACTAATCAACGTTTCCTTCCGTCAGCTGGTGCATCCAGGTTGTTTGATCATCTGAAACCCAAGAAAATATGTTCATTTATTTCCTGTTGGCAGTCTTATCATTGCTGTCTTTATTGTGTTTTTTCTAAGTCATCATGTATACATAGGGTTAGGAATTTGAACAAAAACTATGTAGCTCTTGCAGGGTTTGTGCTATGGAAATTACATAATATCCCGGTTCTTTACGAGGATATTCTGGTTCTTTTTAAAGCACCACAAAGCGCATCCATCCATCATAAATGTAATCCATATGACTTGAATGGGTTAATGAAATGCCTTTTGAAGTAAATTTAAAGACTACCACCACTGGCTTCCTGCAACTGCTGTTTAAGCATTCATGAGATATTCAAGGTATGATGTGCCAGTTTTAAAACTCTAAATGCTAATTTGAATTAGCAATAGGGTGTTTTTTGTTTGTTTGCTTGTTTGGCAACCCTGTTTCTGTGTCAGTACATCTACTTTGGGTTAGTTGAGCAGTTTACATTTTCTTTCCCTTTATTAGAAGATGTACTGTAAACTGTTGATGGATAATGGATATAGTCAATAATACGAATTTAGCATGTAAATTTGGCAAGAGGAACACTCTAGAAAACATCCCACAACAAAAACTAGTTACTAATTATAAACACCCTACAGCAAGTAACCACAACCACATAGAAAATAAATATATCCCATAATGCCATAGTAATGCCCTGGCAATCACCTACAGCCATATACAAACCATAAAGAAACTGGCAAACCCTGCAGACACTCACAAGCCCCTTCTTGCAACTGCATAGCAACTCCCTGGCAACCACCCAAAAATCCATATCCCCATATCAATCAGACAGAAATACTTTAAGTTTACATCCACAACCCCATAAAAACAAAGCTCAGTAACATCTACATATAAACATACTGCAAACCACCCAACAAGCCACCACACAGAAAAACCCTAGCAGCTGCACAGAAACACCTTAGCGACAACCCACATTCACATACATCGGTCAAATAGAAACACTCTGCAACCATGCAAAGCCAACTAACACATGGATATAAACACTCTGTCAATAATTCGCAACTTCACTGAAACAACATAGCAACTCCTTAGCAACCACCTACACTCCAGTCAATCAGATAGAAACACAACCCCACACAACACAGTAGTAACCATATATAAAAACTCTGGCAACCACATATAACCCCATAAAGTATATAAATCAGACAACCAAAGAGAAACCCTAGCAACTCCCTGGTAACCACTCGCAATCCCATACAGTATATCAAGCATATAGAAACACTCACAAGAACTTCACACAACCACATACAAACACCCTGGCAACCACATAGCAACTCCATGGTAACCACCCACACTCCAATTTAGCATATCAATCAAATATAAACACTCTGGCAACCTCCCACATCTATCAATCAGATTGAAGCATATAAAGCCTGACAACCATCTATAACGTTCTGGCTGCATCCAAGGATGATGGCAGGGAGTTTTGCATGGTCAAACACAGCTGACATTTTCATCTACTACTGCAAAAACTGAGTTATTTTTACAATATTGGACCTCATTTCTACACAGTGCTTGAAGTTATGCAAGAACATCAGTGCGTGGGATGTCTTCTCTCTCCAGAAACGGGCCTACTGTTCAGGAAATGATAATATAAATTATGGTTATTGTCTACTGATGAGATTGTAACTGCAACACTTTCAGCTGAAGTATTTGGACCGTCTACTGCATTCAAAGCGAGGAATACATGCAGTATTTTTAAAAGAACATTATATATCGATCTCGTTCTGTGTGGGCTCGTTGTGTCTGGCTGAGTTTAGAATAACGCAAGTATGTCTCTTCAGAGAGGACACTTGGCCGCTTGAGTTAATGCTTTGATGAAGCATGACGCCTTTTGAGAATAAACCTTGGAAATCATTGCTAATGATGAAATAACAACAATAACATAACATTACACTTCAATTTAATTTGAAGAGTGGTTTCAACCACTCTAAACCGTAAAACAGATTGTATCTTGAAGTTTTAAGGCTTGATAATGAGATTCTGCAATATAATAACCCTCGTCTTATCCTTTTTACAGCTTCTGAGAAGACAGGAACAATAGAGAAGAAATGACAGAAGGTCATGTTCAACGACTTGCCGGTGTGTGCAGAGACTAAATGTATCTACTGCCCCTCTTTGTTCCAGCATTCAGCAAGTTCTCTGCACCCCTACAGGCACAAAAAGGGAGTGGGTGGACATTACCGATAAAAAGCAATTAATACCTGCAGTCCATAATTAGAAGATATGACAAAGTAAGAGAACTTTTACAGCAGCCTAAACAAAAGACTAGTGTAGGAGGGCTCAATCTCTTTTAGCATCACCACACAAGGGGAATGGACTCTAGAACAGAATAGAATAGAATAGTCATATTTTTGGAAAACTGTAGAGAAAGAAGAGGTGTCTCATTTCAAGAATCGTCAGAGGTTCGACGGTAATAAATTAGCCAGAAATGAGGTGTTTGATGTATGGGCTTTCTGGAACACCTACGCAAGAGAAAAAGTCAAGAGAATTAATCTGATCCTGTTTTTCATCATGTACTTCATCTTATGCTAAGCATGTTTCTCATCCACTTCTTTAATGGTTTATTTTTAATGAGGTATGAGGTTTGCCAATACTGTTATCATTTTTAAAATGTAAATTTGAACAGTTCTTTAGAACATTTAATATAATAAATATCTACAAGTAAATTTCTTTCAAAGTGTGTAATGTTTTTTGTGAATTTGACTATAAGTTAGCAACTAGAAAATGTGTTTGAAACCGTCAACTCTGTTACTGTCAACCCAACCTGATCTCACAGCAATTTGTACGTATTTTACAAGGTGGCTAATTCGTACGAAATTGTACGACCTCAATCGTACGAATTCATACGATTTATTCTAAATCGTACACATTTTACGAGATGGCAATTCGTAGGAATTTGTACGAATTACCTAAACATAACCCCGCCTCTAAACCTACCCATCATGTGATTTTAGACAAATCGTACGAAATCGTACGAGTGAGGTCGTACGAATTAGTACGAATTGGCACAAAATTGGAACCTCTGTTATTGTTCTGTTATATGCAGAATTTTTGTTCATTTCTGAGAAGCGATCTTTGGAAAGCCGCATCCAATTTGTTTTCTTTATTATTAGTATTATAAGCTGTTTCCACTTTTATAAGGTGAAAAAAAATTATCCAGACTTCAGAAAACTCTGTGCGGAAAAAAAACGAAGGAAAACAGTTCTGTCTCCACAAAAATGTCCACCCAAAAGCGGTCTCTTAAAAAAAAGAAAGGAAAAACTGAGATGTTCAGATCATTCCTACACGGTTCCTGGGTTTATTTGACTTTCATTTCACCTAATCAGTGTTCATCTCGTGAGGGTCTGCTCAACATCTTGTATCAACTTTCAACTGAGAGAGACAGTTCCAGCCTTTCAAAAAAAACCTGACCAAAATCCAAACGCGAAAAACAGATACCTATGTATTTTATCGTCTTTCACTTTTGTTTTCTCGCTCTAAACTTCGCTGCTGCTCATCTCTTTGATTTCACGGAGAAAAACTAAAATGGCTCTCCCCATTAGCACCTAACGTGGTGGGGCGGAACTTCAACTCTCCCTCTACAGGATTGGTTGATCACTGATGTCAATCAATTTACTGATAATACTATTTCAGATTATACTGTTGTTTTTCTCACATTGTATACTCAATTCTTATTGAAATTCTGAATTAATTTCTTTTACAACTAAGTATTAATTTTAGGATTAATATTTTAATATTATAAATTATACAGGGTAACATTTATACATTTTCAGGTAGGCTACAGTGATTAGTTTGAAATAAAACATTTGTTTAACGGTGAAAAATTAAGTCTCAAATTACTTACATTTTATTCACACACATTTTTGATTTTATCAAACGATTCTCTAATATCTTTGTGAAAATAAAATAATAAAAGGTGTCCGAGTTTTATTGCCTCTAGTATTCATTTCATTAGGAAACTGCAGTGATTATGTACTTATTAGTAGATATTTTATGCACCAAGGTACGTTGATGCTACGAGACCAGGTACATTTCTGATCATGTTGATCATTTAAGAAATCTGTGTATCAAATACAATCCAGTAATTTAAAGAGTTAATAATATTGCATCTTCCTTTCTGCTCTGTGCCCCTTCTCCTTATTAAAACCCTGAGTAATTGTTCTCCATTAGCATTCATTACTCTCAGGTCTGCCTCTGGTCGACTAACAGCAGGTGAAGCCTAAATTACTGGAGCAGCACTACAAACAGGCCTTGTGATTTAGGACACCACAAGCACCATTATTTTACATCCCACAGTAAAGGAAATCACCCGCTTCGGATGTTATCACTCGATTGAATGGGCCGTTATCAGCTGTATCAGCCCATTCATATGGGTCAGCAGGGGCCTGCTCTGGTAGGCTTAGAAGGCTGTTAACATACATAGAACTACTGGCATGCGCACATCCATCAAAAAAACAGTAAATGTTTTTTTTACTGTTTTTCTATCATGGTAAAGGGGAGGTGTTAGGGTTGGGGTAGGTGTAGACACTAAATAAACACAATCTAATCGCTAGAATAATTATTTACTGACCCATATGAATGGGCTGATAACGACTGATAACGGCCCATTCAAATCGCGTGATAACATCCGAATCGGCTGAGGAAGTCCACATTAATGCTCCTATAGCACGTCTACGACTGTGTCTTTTTGAGATTTTTACCGTCTGTAATTCATAACAAGTTTGTTTTTGAGATCGGTGTCCATTTGAAGCTTCATTATTTATTCCTCTCGGTTTTCAATCTTATAATTTTCTTGAATGTCATTGATTAGCAAGCTGTAGTGCCGCCCGTCTGATCATAATGGATCAGGACTATGTTAACGCAGCATGTCAATACTTTCATGTTTAATTTATCCTGCCCTTTTGTATTTAATGAAAGCCGGTCGGCTGGTTATTTTTCATTTAGCAGGTGCTTTTATCTGCAGCGCATGTATTATAGTTGCAGTCCCTGTGGAGACGAGCGTCCTGCGCAAGGACACTGAAGTGACAGCAGATCACACAGACTTTCTAATTTAAGACACAACCTACTAGGGGTTGAAACCTACACGTTCGAGTTCAGTATGAAGAGTTTAATTGCTAAAACATAATGAAATGAAAATGATGTGCGTTCTAATTGATTTAATTCAAACACTGCAGTGAAAACGGTAACATTTTACAATAAAGTTCTAAATGTAGGAAATCTGATCTCTATGTTTGTCATATAGGATGGACAGTGAGGGAGGGAGGAGTATGTACTTAAGTCTGCTTTCATGGCCATCTCGTAGGACGGAGGGAGGTGTGTGAGGTTCTGGAAGGACCGGGAGAAGGACAGTTCGTACGGCTCTGTCTGGGACGTCAGGATGTTGTTCATTCTCGGCTTATCTGCATGGCAGAAATGGGGGGGAAAAAGAGGCAGAGAAAGATGAAACACATCCCATACAAGAGAAAGCCGTTCCAGCTCAGTGTGTGCAGGCCTCCATGGCATCTGTCTGACAGTGTGTGAGCTGGAATCATGTTTGAAGAACTTGTTTAATGAGGGTGAGTGCTGGTCCAGACAGCTGCTCAGCCAGTAAAACACTTGTTGGGAATGTGGTTCCCTCATTTTAACTGTGTTCTCATGCGACTGTGAACTGCCAGGCCTGGGATTTGCAGGCTATTTTCAAAGGATTGTGTTTCTAGACTTATATACATGTGACATTACATATACACTGCAAAGCATGATTTTCTTACTCATGGATTTGGTTTTGTTTCCTAGTAAAAACGTCACAGAAATAATAATAATTGGCGGTAAATGCCACCCTCAGGTCATCCAAGATGCAGATGATTTTGTTGTGAGATGTCAGATGTGGAGAAATGTACCATTGTATTACTTGTTCATTAACAGATGCTCTGCAGTGAATGGGTGCCGTCAGAATGACAGTCCAAACAGATGATAAAAACATTACAATAATCCACATCCCTCCAGTCCATCAGTTAAAGAGAAAAGGCCTGTTTGTAATTGTGTGTAAGAGACAATCCAATGCTTCCATCTAAGCTATGACTCAAACACTTCAACACTTCAAAATCCACTGAAATATTTTTGTTTAGAGCTGTTTTGGCCTGTTTTCATTTGCAAGTGATTTATGCATATTTCTCTCCTGTTTCAAATTTAGCTTGATTTTAGGGATATTTGTACTGGACAAGACAAAATGCTTAGCAAGAAAATCATTCTTTGCAGTGTAGAGACCAACACAGAGAGAGAGTGTGTGTAAATAAATAGAGATAAGCACAGAGAGACTGCACACAAATACAGACCAACACCCTACATTCACAGACATCAAAGAAATGCGAAATCATACACATGTACAACATGTGTACTGCTTACCGTAGTGCTCTATTCTGTGTCCTAACAAACCCAAGTGAGAAAAACAAAATCAGTAACTTTCTTTTGCATGCTTTTGATTCACGGTGTCACATATTGCAGGATCATTCTGTGTCAACCAAGACCGTAGCTAATTACTTTTTCAAACATAAATAGTGTTGAAGTATTAATTTTACTGTGTATAATCCGTTAGTTTGTAGGAAGTGGTCAAATCGACAGTTTTGTTATGCACGGCGAGTCTCAGCTAAATTAAAAGTGATCCACATTTGATTTGAAATGTAATAATTCGCCCATGAAGAAACAATGAGATCCCTGTATCTATGGGATTAAAGCTTGGAGGACCTTAAAAATGGAGATACCCAAAGAAAAGTTTGCTATTAACCAAAATCTAAAAGTTTATTAAGATATATTTAAAGGGCAGGCATGAAAACAATGGTAACACAATCGTTTTGGCTCTCAGACAAAATCAGATGTGATTTTGTGATTGAACCATACAAGGCCTTACAAAAAAAGATGCTAAAATAAGTCTTTGTTAAGAATCAAAATCTAGAAGTATGTAAGGATGCCTTTAATACTCCATGAGTTGCAGGCAACATGCAAAGTGCTTTTTCCCCATTTATGAACTGTCACTAAAGGTTTGACTAGTAGGCCTACCAATCTCTTTGAACCAACTCATTTCTTCTCAATGTAATATGGCTCCAAATCTCAGGTAAAACCCCATTTTGACTACCCTCCATAAAAGAGTGGATTACTAAATATTCATCCAATGCATTTCATAATTTACCTTTCTTTCCATTTATGCACTTTTATTCACCAGAAAGTAAAAAGTTTTATCCAAGGATGGAGTTATTATTAATAGAGTGCGCTGATATTAACCGTTTTCAGTGATATCTAGCACACAAGAAGTTTGATTTAATTGAGTACATAAGCTAATGGCATCACCCGTGAGATGAGACCGATGTGTGCCTACGCTCTGAAAAGCGTTTTCATTCAAAATCAAATTTGGCAAGACGAGATATAGTCCGAATAATTACAACTGTGGCTTTTCAATAACGTCGGCAAACTGTGCAGATGCGATTAGCATAGTGTTTTGTTACACAATCCTCCCTGCTAAGGCTAAGCTGTTAATTTCCTGTCAAGAGGCCGTTTTTCTTCAAAACCCAGCTTTTTTTCTTGATCCCAATCAAATTTTTTGGGTGAAAGGCGTCTCTGATCTCGAGGGCTGTTGGGGAGTTAAGCATCTTGAGTAATGGAGATTATCAGCGCTCATCTGATGAGGCTAATTACCAAAATCTTTTCTGGAGATAAAATCTAGCTCCATTAATTACTCCAATCTGATATTATACATTGCGTTCTTCACACTTTAAACCATCTGGATGTGGAAGACGCTGAATGTATGGAGATGTGGTCACGGATCAGTTCAACTCTGAGTGTCATATCACAGACGAAACGAATGATCGGGATTTACTGGAAACACAAGATAACTCACCGATTTTGGGTGTGTGTGACCCAGTGAGATCCAGATGGCTGGTGTAGTCGTGTGGATGGTTATCTGTCAAAAGAAAGCCAAGGAAAAACTGGTGTGGTTTAATGTATTCCATGCCAATTAATCAACGTGACAGAGTCTGTGCCATTTTTTTACATGAAAACGCAGCATTCTCCACTCTTCATCCGACCGGCAGATGCTTCTGGAAGACAATGTGTCTGTGTTTACAATGAAAAACATCTGTACGGCACCCGAAAGACGAGCAGAAATCCCCCCGAGACTTATCGGGAACACACAGGAAACGTTTTAGAGAGCAAAACAAGACAAAATCAACAAGTAGCTACACTGTAATAACGGCAGCTTTAAGCCTTTAAACAAATAAAGAAAAACTAATAAAAGCGATATTGCTCCATTTCTGCTAGACATCAGCGTTTACTCTTGACACTGAAATTAAGCTATAAGATCTCAGGGATACAGGGTTCATGCGAGGACTGCCTGAAAACAACCGATTCCTGCATTTTCTCAGAAAGAAGTGGGTGTTGCTTATAAAACTCATAAGAAGTTTTCAGAAAAGGTATATTCCGTTCAGCAAAATTTCATTTATTTCATTAGGAAATAAAGCAATAGCAGCAAAATTGTGGAATATTATTTGCATGTATTTTCCCGTTTTGTTACTATCTGTCCTTATTTGGTCATGCTCCTTTTCTTGTTTATTTGAATTGATGAATTGCTCACACCTGTCTGTCTGACTTGGCATTGCATGTTTAAAACCACTGTAATCCTGAAAGAAACCAAGTGTCTTTAGGAAATCATTTGTATTTCATCTTGCATGTAATGTCTGATAAATCATTGTTTGCGAGTGGAGTGCTGCATTGTATACAGCCTTACCAGGGAAACCTAATCTCTACAACATAGTTTCACGAGCAATTTGTACATATTCGTACGAGGTGCCAAATTTGTGCCAATTTGTACTAATTCGTACAACCTCACTCGTACGATTTTGTAGGATTTGTCTAAAACCACGTGATGTGTTTAGGTCATTCATACAAATTCATACGAATTGCCATCTCGTAAAATATGTACGATTTAGAATAAATCGTATGAATTCGTACGAGTTAGGTCGTACAAATTCGTAAAAATAAGCCACCTCGTAAAATAAGTACGAATTGCCGTAAGAATCTCTAACATGACAACAGCGCCTCCTGCTGGCCGAGGATAAACTTTCACAGTGTCTTCTTGACTAGTGTAAGTGTTTGTTCGTATTTCGTGGGCAGGCTGCGATTATGCAAATATATTACACCTAGTGAAGTATACCGATAACATGAAGAAGATTAGAAAATGTAATGACTCGTTAAAGCGATTCTCAGCTCTTTCTAATAAAATTTAACAATATTACATAATTTGACTGTAAATAAATGCAGCCTTGGTGAGCAGAAAAGACTTAAAAGCATATTGATTATTCCAGAGTTGTTGTGCTGCAAGACAAGTTACAAATTTCAATATTTTAGTTTGCTTTGTTCAATTCATTAACCCCAAGTACATGTCAACAGCAACAGTCGTTGACATAGCAATCACTCTTAATGATCAACCACAGCTGCGTTGTAATTGTAAATCAATTGATATTCATATTTACTTGGTGTCTTAATGTTTAGAGGTTTGGAATCACAATTTTATGTATTTCCAAAGACGCGTCTAGGGGCTTATACAGCGTTTTGCCTTCAGCAGAAGAATAAAACCTGCGTTAAATGCGACCCTGGGACACTTCAGCGTCATTTACACAATTATATCTCATTAGCAAACGACACCACTGATCACAACAGCGTGAAAACCCAGTGTTTAAATGTGATTAACATCACTGGCTTCAGTTCCCCTACAACTCAGGCGCAAATCAACACTGACACGTTATCTGTTTACAAGTGCAGTATAAGCTTGTACACAACAAGGCGTGTGTGATTTCACTCTGTAATAAAGGTTTGCTTGTCTCTCTGGACGTCCCGAGACTCAAAGCAGAAACAACATGTCGTGTGTGGTGCTTTCAAGAAACCGCGGAAGCGCTAGCTGCTGTCCCACTCAAGGGCCCTGCTTTGATCAAGGGACCAATTATCCTGTCTTCACTTCGGCACGTAAATGAACTTGTTTGGCGCTTACAGACAGGAACCAGCTTTCCTCTGCTTCACAAAGACACCCTCTACATAAACCAAACCCGCTTTTCATCAGGACCGACTGTGAGGAAAGAAATATCTTTTCCCGAATGCGGCGTTTGTTTTGCGTTTGGTTGCAGGTACACGCAGAGACGGGCTCAATTAGCTTCAAATGGCGATCCCAAACAACTTCAGCTCAGCGCTTCAAAAACAACACACGCTGCCAAACCTCAGCATTTCCTCGTAGTTTTAGGCCTTTCAGGGTAACACACATCAAACACTGAACAATGGGGACTGTTCAATTGATTTGGCTGATATTTTTCCCACTGATTTTGTCCTGATTTCAAAACAGGCTTCAATAGTTTTCTTCAATAAATGTCGAGACATAACGACCGGCTCTATGATTCACAGTAATTAGTCAATAGGCTACCAATTCCTGGGAATTAATAAAAAAAAAAAAATATATATATATATATATATATATATTTAATATATAAGATGACATCCTGGACCTATGCCAATGTTTTAGTGCTCAGCAAAACATAGACCCATAAAATATATATTCTTGAACCTTTAAAGGAAGAGTTCACCTCCTGCAGAAATCAATTACAAAATGTTGCTCTTATACTTGACATACGCTATGCCTTTAAGTGATGCATTCCCTGAATTTACATTTTTTGATGAAGTTTCTCAGGCCTGGTGTCAAAACAAAATGTCAAAGAGCCCCTCAAGCACTGGAAGTTATTTCTACATCCTCTTGTCTCCTAAAGAGAGGCTGATCGCTGACAGATGTCACAACCCTTGCCCTCTAATTCAGTTACTGTATGTGAGACACACGCCGCTAGGTCAGATTCACAGGGGTGTGAATCCATTACACCATTGTGCTGAGAAACCAGAATTAGCATTTTAATTTCAAAACTTTTACAGCTGAACCACCACTGCATCAACAGATGTTTTGGTTTCTTTTGCATTTTCATAAATACTGCTTAAAGGAATAGTTCACCTAAGAAAATTAGCGTCAATTTTTGAAACAAAGTTGAAACTATTCCTTTAATAAAGCACACAGTATATTGAATGCATTGCATGAATTGTGCGAGCAACTCACTGAATTCAGTCAAGCACTTAAATGAATCTGGACCTAGAAAAAGGCAGAGTTATTCAACAGACAGTGAGAATATTCCCAAAGGCTGGAACAAAGCACTTTCTGAAGTGTCCTGTGTGAGGCAGACACTTAAAAACCTGCTGCTGGATGTTAATCAAACGCTGAGAGATCTCAGAGCGGCCACTGCAGAAACACACTCCTGCTGACCTGATTAACATGAGCAGCGCTTCTGGGGAATTTATTCATCTCAGTAAAACACACAGCTCATAGAATGAGTGACGGTCTGACAAAGAGCCTCACACAAAAATCTGCTTTTCAGACTTCACCAACAAATCAATTCTACTCTGTACAGCTCTTATACTGTGATTGAGCAGTGGTTACTTAATATTAACTACCTATCATAAAAAAAAAAAAAAAATTAAATTAAAAATGTTGTTTTGTTATAATGACTGAACAACTGTGCAAAGAAATAAGAAATTATATTTTGCATAAGGAAAATGTTTTTTAGAACCACCAATATTTCACCATTTAAAATACTGCAAATTACAGTTATATGAAAAGTTGAATGCATCCTTCCCGAATAAAATAATCACATCAAATTAGTTGAAATACTGAAATAAACTAAAATGATTAATTATTTATGTACTGTGTATACTTATTGTATACTTATATACTTAAACATACACACAGCATATTTTTTTTTAAAATATTTCCATTTATTTAAAAGTACATATTAATATCCATATAAATTAACAGAAAACTGCACATACTAAACTTAACTAAAATAAAAATAAAAACAGAAAAATATAATATTATAGCTGTGCAAATAAATAAATAATTATTAAAACGCGTAGTTTTCTTAACACACAAATTCTTATGGGCGTTTTTCATCAGGATCACCCATATGTTTGAGCATATGTGTCTGTCTTTATGCTAAGATGCTAGTGTGTTTAGTGTGTTGCTGAGGTGGTCTCGAGTAAAAAGCACCCTCCACTCTTGAATCTCATTGATATTCTGGTCTACAGATTTGGCTCGAGTCCCTCCTTTAATGCAAATCACCAGTTTGCTCTTTTATCAGGAACAAAAAATGATTCAAAATGTTCATCTAATGAACAGCACAACCGCAGCTGGATGAGGAAAGACGGCTTAACTTCACGTTGCCACAGGAGCAGCATCTGTCTGTGGCTTTAAGAGCAAGAGCTCGCATCCAGGCCGCTTTCTAAATGTAAGTGGCCTACATCGAGTGGTCTGCAGGGGAACGGGCCATTTCACAGCTCTCAGCTGGCAACGGGGATCAAACTGCTCTGCGCGGCTCTGCAGGCCTTTCAGAAGAGCTCTAATTTCTGTCCGGAACAGATGGAGGAATCAACACACTTTCAAGTCAACAGCAAAATAAAATTGACCCCGTTTACTTTCTTAATGCACATTCCTGGTCAGACCATGCACAATTCATCAGCGGAAGAGGAGAAGACTCGCTCTGATAATCTTATATCATAATGTCATAATTTCATATAGTGCTTTGTACCGGAAACTACTTTTATTCACAATATCGTATTTTTCAAACCAAACACAATTCCTGTACGTGACGCCCACTTCTGACAACTCAATCAATTCCTGACGGATAAAATCAAGTCTCGTCCTACATTCATTCTCTCTGAATTTCCTGTTTCATTTAGGAAAACGTCAGATTACAGAAGACAAATGACTTGCAGACACTTTTTCTTGTTATGTCGATAAAGAAGATGCTTCTGATACTAATACAAAAAAATTTTAGCGGTAAAAAACAGCCTGTAAATGAATTATTGTACATTCCTGTAAAATTTACAGGGAAAAACCGTAAACTGACATTGACTGTGAATGACACAGTGTACAGTGTATTTCAAAAGTATAAAACAGATTTCAGTACTTTAGTAGGTTGGTATATTAGCATTATATCAGTTAATGAAATTTAACTGTAAATTTAACTTAAAACCGTAAATCCTAAAATACTTTTACCGTATTTCTTAATGTCGAATTTCGGCAAACACAGCTGCTGTTTTTTTATTGTAAATTTTACAGATTTTTTTTACAGTGTACTTAAGAAAGAAAATAAGAAAATGACACAAAACCACTTATTCAATTTTTATTCATCAATATTTGTGGACAACAGTACAATATATAATAAATATGCTACCATTCAAAAAATTGGGGTCAGTAAAATGTTTTTGAAGGAAGTCGCTTTTGCTCAGAGAAGATTTATTTGATCAAAAACTACAGTAAAAAATAGTAAATATTTATTTTCTGTTTTCTATGTAATTATGAGTCGTTTTTAAAAGTCCCAAGCAGTTTCATGCTGACGACAAAGTGAAACATTACCAACTTGTTGGTCTTTTCATGTTGGTTAGAGCATCAAAAGCTCACAGTTTTTAATTAATTCAACCAATCAAAGGAGGGGTTTGAAAATTAATAGTTTGATATTATAATATGAACGAAAAAAAGGTTAAAATAATTAATTAATAATAATTATTTAATAAATAATGTTTTAATAAAAGATTTCCTTGCATGCATTTCAACCTGCTGTTTGGGACTCCTAAAACCAAATATGACCATTTAATAACCCGTAGTAGGGGCACTTTAACATTTCAGCATCATTACTCCAGTTTTCAGTGTCACGTGATCCTTCAGAATCATATTAAAATGCTGATTTGCTGCTCAAGAAATATTTCTAATTATTTTCCGCTTAAAAAAGTTACAGCATTTATTTGAAATATAAATTTTGTATAACATTATAAATGTAATTACTGTAATTTCTGATCGATATATTGCATCCTCGCAGAATAAAAGCATCAATTCCTTTAACGAAAACCCTTACCGACCCAGACTTTGAATGCTAAGCACAGGAATGCAGCGTTAAACATGCGTTTTCTGAACATCTATAGTGCAGCATAATTGATATTCCACAGGCTGGGGAACGAGACTAAGCTCTGTTTCAGCCATGTTATCAGTCATTGGCAGGTCGCGGAGTGATGGAGCTGGGATCCGGCTCTCATTGCCTTGCTTGTAGAGATAAGCACAGATTTAATTGATGTCTTCCTCAATTTGAAAGAAGTAACATCATTCAAAACTGTGTTTATCTCTATGCAGTGATTCGTCCGACCGTCGACGGGACGTCCTGGAGGAGCTTGAGGAGCTGTCTCGGTGCAGGAGAGACAACACACCATGTACAGAACAGAGTATGCATCACAAGATACTTGATTTACAGCATTTTGAATATTACAGTGATTACAGTTCACCCAAAAATTTATATTTGATTTGGAGAAACCTAGCATTGTTCACTCATTGAATGGGTGCCGTCAGAATAAGAGTCAAAACAGCTAATAAAAACATCACAATCATCCACACCACTCCAGTCTATCAGCTGTGTGTTTGTAAGAAACAAATCCATCATGTAATAAATTATTAGCTTTAAACCACTGCTTTTGGCTAAAATATGAGTAAATAATCCATATTAAAAATTCTTCCAGTGAAAAGTCATCTGGTCTGAATCAGGGGAGAAATATTTACTCCAAATCTGAAGAAGAAACAAACTCATCTTGAATGATATTTTCAGCTAATCTATTTTTTTTTTCTTTCTGCATATTATTGGCTACATACAATATCTTCATATCTCAGCAGGTTCTTCACACTCTGTTAATATCCTTGGTTGTCTGACCAGTAAAAACTGTGAACAAATCAAAGTTTATCAGAGTACGTTTTGCTACAAAATTTTATGTTTAATTGAATGCTTTGAAATAATTAGAAAAATCAGTTCCTGGGTGAAAACACTAGTGTCTTTTTCAGCGCACATCAGGTCTCACTCTTTCATTCAAGCCGAGCGTCTCTCTTAAAACGCTTGGCACGCAGAGCCACAAACTCAATCATGTTCCCTCAACCCTGCTGCTTCTGGAGAGGAAAAAAAATGCTCAAAAGATTGCAAACCAAGTGAATGAAACTCTCCGGCAGCAGGGAATGATAAACTACTTTAATTCTGTGTGGCTTAATCAAAACTTTCCACACCGACACAACAAGCTTCCCGTTTGCCGTGTAACGCCATGAGGATACAAAAAAACGTAAAGTGAATTCTCATTGGCCCTAATTTTGTTTGATTAATTGCTTTGCGTGTTTCCTCCCAATTAAACTGGTGTTGGCGGCACGAGGCTGCGGAGAACAGGCACAAAATATAAACCGCTCTAATGAGGGAGAAATGTCAGGCTTTGTGAAGACGCCGCAAACTGGAAAATTGCACCACAGATCTGTAAATGACTTGGCAATTATGGATTGCCTTTGACTGCGTTCTGACATTTCGGTGACTAGACTTGAATGCATAATTTGCATGCTTACATGCGGCTGTTGTTTATTCTGTGATAATCACACAAAACCTGTCAGAAACATCAGGCTCTCAGGAATACTTCACTCTGATTTTGTATATAATATTTGTGCATAACGCCGCTAGGATACAAAACTGCTCACAAACATCTCTTATGTTCATCAAGGCTGAACTTATTTAATTAAAAATACAGTAAAAAAACAGTAAAGTTTTGAAATATTATATTATACCTGTTTTGTGTTTTGAGTATATTTTTATTAAATGTAATTTATTCCTGAGATGCAAAGCTGAATTACTCCAATCTGCAGTAGAAACATACTAAACGATGCTAGCAACGTGGTACATTGTTAACATCATGCTAAAAATATATCATGCAAGTAAAATGCTAGCAGCATGTTAGAAGATGCTAACAAATTGCTAAATTATGCCTACAATGTGCTACATCATGTTAACAACATGCTAATTTGTCAACAACCTGATCGATTGTAGCAAAATGCTAAATCATGCTATCAGTATGGTAAAACATGCAAACATAGTGTTCGAAACACACTGTGCTAAATCCCCTGTTGAAAAATCCAGAATATGTTTTGAAGCTGCATTTTAGCAAAATGCTGAAACGTGTTAGCAATGTGTTAACCCATGTAGTAGCATGCTAAAATATGCTAGCAATGTGCTTAATGAAGCTAGCAAAACATTCTAGAAACGTGCTACACCATTTTAGTAAATCATACTAGCAACATGTTAAAAAATGTTAGCAGTGTTAAGCAGCATGCTAGAAACTAACTAAAAGATGCAAATAAAGTGCTAAATCATGCTAGTAATATGTTAGCGGTGTTTAATCAGGTTAACATGTTAACAACTTGATCAATCATTGTAGTAACAAATCATGTTCTAAACAGACTAGAAATTTGCTAAATCATGCTAGCAACATGCTCATTGGTTCAAGCAATGTGGTTATTCGTGTTAGTAACATCCTAGAAATGTGCTACCCCATGTTAATCTGTTAAATAATGCTAATAACGGACATTAAATCAAATCATGCTAGCATCGTATCAAAACATACCAAAACTAAAAACAGTGTGCCAAATCATGTAAGAAACATACTTGCAATGTGTTAAATCATCTTAACAACATGTTAAATACTACAAACATACTAGCAATATGCTAAATCATGCTAGCAACATTTTATTGGTTTTCTCAAAAACTTCCAGACAAGACTTTGCCAAGCCAACATCAAAAATTCTCATCAGACTTGATATGTTTCTAAAAACAATTATCAGCCACAGAAGAGCTAAAGATCTCTCCCAGTGAGACTAGATTCAAAAATCTCACGTCATATTGGTCACTCGACTGATTCATATAATACAGCTTAGTTTGATGGCGTCACTCAGGCATGATTTGTCATCTATAAATAAACACTGTCGCTATCAAATATTGATCAAACAATCAATGAAAAAAAACACTAGCAAGCAAACCAACAGCGTTCGCATCAATAAACCTCAATCAACACCAGTTAGTCCAGAGTTTCAGGAGTCACGCCGCTGCTAAAGCAGACTGATGGAAAGGCCCTTCTGATGAGAACTGAGACTGGAGCTCGTGCCACTTCTGCAGGCAGGGATCTGTACGTGTGAGAAAGACAAAGGAAAGTGTTTTCTGATTCAGTCCACCTCCGATCCATTTGTTCTCGTTTCATGCCAAAGCAAGTCCACTTCCTGACGAGCCTCTGTCACAGTCTGCCTCATTATTTACTTTAATCAAGGGTTTCCTCAAAAGTGTAGATCGAAACTACGATTAAATTCTTAAATTTGGGATGAATGTTACATTTAATTTGGATGCACACAAATATTTCAGTGATGTCAAAAATAAGTAATAATTTTTCATTGTAAACAAGACTTTCTAGTTTTGTGTCCAGTAATTACCCACTTTAAGAGGTGTGGGTTAATAAATAAATAAATAAATAATATTTGTATTAAAAATACAAAAATGTTTACAAAAATATATAATTATATAATATACAATTATTAAATACACTTTTGTAGTGTTTTAGTAATAATAATAATAATAATAGTAATAATAATAATTAATAATAATAATAAAGTATAAATAAATAAATATATAAATAAAATAAATATAGTTTTTTTTTACAAAATTACAATATGTACAATTTGTAAAAGAAGAAAAGCTTAAAATGCAATAAATAAATAAATAGCTCTACAAACCAATTATTAATAAAATAAAATAAATATAAGTTTAATTAGTAATAATAATAATAATAATAAGTATTAAATAATCAGATGCAGTTGTATGAATTTGAAATAACAAATAAGAAATAAGAAATAAGAAAAGCTTAAAAGCTGAATGGTCATTCATAGGAGTCATATCCGACCTTGAACGGAATGAAGCATTAAACTTGCCAGCGTCTGGCGTAATCTATCTGCTGTAATAAATGACAATCGATTGCTTGGGACATTCTTTTAAAAGCTCTTCCCAACAGCTTGCCAAAGAGCCCGACGTAAAAGCTTTTTTAAAAACCCCTCACACTCGCGCATGACCTTCCCGTTACGTGGCTCTCCAAAAATGGCTCTTTTTAAATAAGGCAGGTTATCGGCATCCCGCGTTCAGCGTCTAGTATGAGCCGATGGATTTGTGAGGCCTAATCGAGTGTCTCCACGCCGCCTCATCCACACGGAGGAATGAAGCCAATTAACTCTGGCTTCAGGAACGTGGCGTAGCCCGCGTGTGACTGGCAGAAGTGTCCGGCAAGCGTCTCACTGCATTTCTAGTGGTTTGATTTATGCGCCACTCACAGGCTCCCCGAGCGGACAGACCAGCGGTGATGGAGTGGAGCGGCCAGACGAGGAGCTATACCACACTATTGATTATCTGCCTGTATTAGTGCAGCGGCCCACAGAGATGAGAGACTCTTAGCGCTTCTCCAACAAACACAAGCACTCCAGCACAGGTAATATCAACCATTAATTAAAGGCTGCTGGCAATGGACCAAGACTTTTGTCTGAGAAAGTGCCCCTGAAGCACCTTTATTAGCATATTGAGGGAAATAATTGGCATCTGGAGCTGTGGAGTGGCTCCCTGTGACAAGGGTCACCAAGGCCTGACGCGTTTAAGGAGCACAGTGATGGATTTATTTATAACAATAATACTTCATTTATAATAATGCATTGGAACACGTAATGTATGGTTTCATTTTTTTTTAAATCGAAAAAAATTTAAATATCCTGCAAAATATACTTTAGTAATCTTTATTGTACTTACAAATTGGAATGAAAATTTTACAGTGTACAATTACTATTTTTTTTTATTTTTACTAAACAAAAACAAAAGAAATTGAAATATTTAATTAGATTTTAATGATTACAGACAGAAGCACAAAAATTAGAGAAAAAAATATCAAATATGTGTGTGCATATACTGTATATATATATACATATCATAGTGCTATAATTTTTTATTTTGCTCACAATTTAGAATTTTTTTTTACAAAAAACTATTTAAATTATTAAGTACCTGTATAAATTATATTAATATTAAGAAAACGTTACATTGTTTACTAAAGTTTAAATTAACCTCTCAAATTTATTTCAGAAACAATTAAAATAAGGGGAAAAAATGAATCCTGAAAAATAGGGAAACATTTAGTGAAACAAAAAAAAAGATAAACACCCTGATTTCATGGGGTCCTATTTCCAGCGTCTGCAGTGCTGCAGCTGGGTGTTTGTCTAAATAAAAACAAACCGTGAAGCTCCTTAAGCTAACAATGACAGCTGCTGGGTGGTCTGTGGCGAAACAGATGTGTGAAACACGTTTGTTTGCGTACAGACAAGCAGCGTTTCTTCGCCCTAAAACTGTAATCAGTCGCTAAACGTTTAATTAGCCGCCAACGGCAGCTCACACAATCAAACAAACATGAGCGTCTGATTCAACATGACTACAGTCTTACTCTCTCCAGACAGAGCCCTGGACTCACTCATGATGCCAGGTGATTCCCACATACCAATAATTACACATAATCACTTATAATGGTAAAACCAGTCATTTTAGTTCCGGCTGCCGATTGGTCAAGCAGGCATTCCAGCTGTAAAAACACAAGAAATCAAACAGCTGTGATTCGAACCACTTGTTGATCAGCTGCTGTTTGTATCAACACAACAAACTAACGCAATGTTCAATTTAAATAAAAAGCAGATGTACTTTGGATTTAAAGTTTGTTATAATAACAAATCCAACTAACAAAAAACATTTGTTAAGAACGTTTACCAAGAAATACCAAAGACGTTTTGAAAACGTTATTCAATGTTCTCTGAATGTTCAAATATTTATATTTATTCCTTCTAAGCATTGCGATCCATTCCATCATTTTGAAAACATTATGGGAATGTTACTTGAATGTTGTCTGAACATTCTGAAACACATACCAATGTTTAAAAAACATTCCATGAATGAAGTATAAATAACGTTTTTCTGCTATTGTTTTGAGAACATTGTGTAAAACCAGAGAACTCAGAATAAGCGTTCTATGCATGTTACCGGAACGTTCTTAGAAGGTTCCCTGTTAGCCGGAACTTACCTGATTAAGATTGAAATCTATTTTATTTCTTTTCCTGACGTCTAATTATCAGCAGCATGTTTTTACAACTTTTACTTGAAAAGATCAAGTAGAATTTGGTTTCTCGTGATAGGAGTCTGTAAAAGTGAGGAAGAGACTGAAGCGAGAATCCGTGAGGCATTCATTCAGAAAGCGAGTCCGTCTCTACCGAAGGGCCACTCCAGAGCTGCTGATACAGAGACACGACAGAGTCAAAGAGCCAGAAAATGAGAAAATGAAGGAGAGCAGTGATGCGTGATACAGATACACACAGCCGACTGCAGTATATGCAGAGAGGAGATAGACACTGTATCATGTTGGAAAAGAAAGTGACGTCCACAAAACTCAACAAAACCATTCAGTCTGTTTGTCTGTCAAACCCTTCACTACCCAGTGCCTTTAAATCCATTAGCAATGACCAATCAGACCACCCCAGCAACTGCTGAGCAACAGGTTCATAATAGAACCCCTAAACAATGCCTTAGCAACCACCCACAACAACTAGAAGTCAGCTCATCAAAAGATTCTAACAACTGCCTGGCAACAGATTCATAACAGAACTCCTCAGCATAGGGAACATCTATCAGAACACTTTTTTTCTCCAGCTCTTAAATGAAAACAACATTGAGAGTCAATCAGAATCCACACAACTTTAAATAGTTTGAGCATTTAAAGTCACAGATGACAAATGTACAGCGTACAGTAAGCAAAAATAAAAATTTATTGTGCATTTATGTGGATAATATTTTAGCTAAAAAATAAATAAATAGATCAATAAAAAAATAATAATTAATAATAATGTAATTATTTCTCAAATACAAGTCATTTTACAACAAATAGTTGGTTTTTAGTTACACTTTTTTAGCAATATATTTAATTGTCAAATATAAATATCAGAATCATTTACATAAATAATAAAACAATAATGAAAAATTTTAATAAAACATTTTAAAACTATAAACTAATATAATATATTCATAACACCTTTTTATTTAGTAATAATTCTGCTTATTAGTATGTTTACTTGTCAAATATTTTTCAGAAAAATACTGTAACATAATACAACAAATAATGTATAAAAAATTCTAAAATGTAGTTATAATGTAACTGACAGCCACAAACTCATACACACTTTGCTGTAAAATCCTTTTCAACCCACTCTAAGTGATGCTTCCAAGACTATCTGTTTCGCTTTGCAGTTCATCATACACTCTTTTACTGCAGCCAGGAAAATCCCATCTGTACAACACAAGTGTAAAGACAGAGCGAGAGCCCAGGTCTGGCCCATCTGACACCTGAGATGAATGGATAAACGCACGGCTCTGTGTGTGATTTCATCGGTGTTACTGCTCTTCATCTGACCGTGTCCCCAGGAGTCAAACACCTTTACCGGACACAGCATGAAGCGCCGGCTGCACACGCCACGCAGTAATGAACCGAGCCGCAGATATCAGGACGCACACGGCAGGAGAAGTCAGATCTCAGAAGAGCGGCGCTCAGAAATGCTCGTCTGATGAAGCCAGGTATTCCAGTCTGCTCTTGGGAGGGACAGCTGATGCTGCATGGTAATATACTTTATCTGCGCTTTTCAAGAACAAACACCTCTGATGCAAGGACTTCTGTGACATCGACCACACGTTTAAAAAAGTGGAAAGACAGCGAAGGACTGATTTCTGTTTTATCGAATCAAGATAGAAACCCTAATAAGATCTCTTTCTTTAATATCTCAACTGCTTCTCCTGGAAACTAATGCAATTAAATAGTGAGAAAATGGAGATGTTTGCTAAAAAGTGTCAACCCACCTTTCAGAAGTTCCAGAAGAGATCTGACATTATTTTCTTATTTTTCAATTATTTCTCAACAAATTTTCAAACTGAGATCTGAACCATGCTCTCTATAACTGTATAGTTACTATAACTATAACGGTAACTCTATAACTATAAAAATATCTAATTTATATAAAAATAAATATTTTAAATGTAATTTAATTCAATACATTAATTCTATTTAATTTAATTAAATTTAATACATTAATTCCATTTAATTGTATTTAATTAAAATTTTATTTAATTAAATTTGTTTTATTTTATTTAATTTAAATGTAGATTTTTAATAAACTGGGGTAAAAACAATTAGCTTATTGTCATGCTGTCGAGTGTCAATGTGATGGCCCAGGGAGAAAGATCGACCACGATCCGCTGTTCCTCCACGCCGCCCGAATATGCCGATCCTAATCCCTCCAGATTCCAGTCCACCTATTTCTGATCCGGTTCCTGAAGTTCGGTCAGGAGTACCGATCCAGAGTCCCGTGGTTTCTAGTCCACGATTTCCAAGTCCGGTTAAAGAGTTTCGGCCAGGAGAGCCGATCCAGAGTACCGCAGATTCTGTTCGTGTCTTTCCACTCTGGATGTAGAGTGGTGTTCTGTATTGTGTCTTTGATTTATGTTTTGTATTTAAACCGTGCCTTTGTGAGTGTTCAGTGTCAGTCTTTGAAAATGTGTACTGTATTTGATGAGATGTTTGTGTGTATTCGTCAGCTATCTTGTTGGATTTCTTAAACGTTACCTTTCAAAAAAGTACCCGTTTCCTCTAAATGTTAAAAATTGTTTACGACATTTATAATAAAATAAATAATTGATAATCAACACTAAATTATAACAGAGCTGTAAATCAGCATATAATAATAATTTCTGAAGGATCATGTGACACTGAATATTGGAGTAATGATGCTGAAAATTCAGCCTTGATCACAGAAATAAATTGCATTTTGCATTGTATTCACACTGAAAACACTTCATTTGAATCATACCACCATATTACTGTTTTTATTGTATATGCGATCGAACAAATACAGCCTTGGTGAGGAGAAGAAACTTTTTCAAAAATATTAAAAAGCTGTACTGAACTGTTGAACTATAGTGCACAGCATGCCATACTGTCTCTTGAATAAAGACAAATATATGATTAAACAGTAATACAACCAATTACTCCTTAAAGTCTCCTGAGCTATCAATACAAGTTAATATACGGCACATGCGTCTCTATACGGGCCACAATAAACTGCAATGCAGCTCCCTTGATCTAGATCCTGAATCCCTGATACTGGGACAACTTCCTGCACTTCTGAAGGGTAAACATACCTGTGTAATTGCACAGGTTAGCTCGCGCAGGTGGCGTTGGATGCCGAGTGCTCCAGTTAAGCACAACACAACCGACTAATGATTCGTTTTCAGACGAGAGCAGAATAAACTCACACACCTGCCGCAAAAGTACACTAATGACGCTTCTCACTTGAACTCAGCGACTTTTCAATTCACGTGAAGCGTTTGGCGTGTATGTTCGCTGAGCGAAAACACACGGGTGGAAAACATTTCGTCCAATGAAATTCCTCTGGCGAAAGCCTGTCATTAGCGAAAGGGCGATACGGTGTGATTATAATCACGTTGGCTCATGTCCTAATGAAGGCAGAAGTGCGATGACACAACCTTCTGGATGGCTTTTCTCCTTCGCTTAAACGCTTCGGGCTGTTCAACTGCAGCCTGGCTAATATCAGAAACACAGACGACATGATAATAACCTCATTACACAAGACCTTGAGCTTTTGCAGGGAGAAGACAGTATGTAAATCAAGCGTTTATCGCCTGTAATCTTTTTCAAAAGATGAAGAGTGTGAGATGTTGCACGAGCCACAGCTGCTCTATAGATGGTGTAATATCTTACACTTCTATATACTAAGATGGGATGGTTATCATAGTGCATATATCCTTGCTCTGTGCTTCTTAGACTGCTGGAATAGAGAAAGATAGAGAAACTCCCATTTGTGGTCTAATGAACTGCGCGGCTGTAAAATCACCATCGATTTTGCAGCAAAAGCATGTGATTTTATGTTTCATTAATGAGGGGAGTGTAAGTCTCTTTTTCAAGGACACTACATTTGATATGCAGAAAGATATACATTTGATATTGATAGGCCAGTCCTGAGTCATAGCTACATAACAGTATACCATAGCAACACCTAGGCAATCTGACAACACCCTAGAAACACCATTAAAGTATTTTAATTATTTATTTTAGCAATTCAGTTTATAGCTAATATTTGAGGGACTGACCTAAGTCAAAACTACAGACCACAGTATCACCTTAGCAACAGCATAGCAACACCTTGGAGAGCTGAGCCATGACTAGAAACTAAAATATCACCTTAGCAACAGCTTAGCAACAGCATAGCAACACCTTGGAGAGCTGAGCCATGACTAGAAACTAAAATATCACCTTAGCAACAGCTTAGCAACAGCATAGCAACACCTTGGAGAGCTGAGCCATGACTAGAAACTAAAATATCACCTTAGCAACAGCTTAGCAACAGCATAGCAACACCTTGGAGAGCTGAGCCATGACTAGAAACTAAAATATCACCTTAGCAACAGCTTAGCAACAGCATAGCAACACCTTGGAGAGCTGAGCCATGACTAGAAACTAAAATATCACCTTAGCAACAGCTTAG
>JAUCNO010001440.1:2088368-2099995 GCA_032353835.1 Enteromius viviparus
TAGATAGATAGATAGATAGATAGATAGATAGATAGATAGATAGATAGATAGATAGATAGATAGATAGATAGATCTATGGATGAATAAATGCCAAATATGCAGCCTTCTCAATCTCTCAAAGATCCTCATCAAAAGTCATTCATTTGTCTGGTGTTAATATATGCAAGACGATGCTAAGAGTAATTTGGGCCTAAGTGCTATCCTGTTTGCTCTAAAGACACATCTAAACATCAGTGTGAGTTAATTACATCCTCACAAACACCCTGATGCAGCCTCTGGGGACGGACGAGCACCGATTCTCAGCAAATCAAAGCCGATTTCCCTCATTCCAGCACCTGAATTGGGTTGACTGATGAAACATATGGCAGCTTTAGAGACCTGATGTCACTACAGCTGCAATTTGGCACACTGTCTCACTCATTCAAACTCAGTACATGTTTAAAATGCATGTAAAATGACCAGTGATTAAAATAATGATGCATTCACATTGAAAACAATTACGTTTGCCACCAGCCAACTGACCTGCCAGCAGCAAGTGAATTTGTTACACGAGGATGATGTGATCGCTTATGTCACCGCAAAAAAACAGAAGACAACATTATAATCAAATAAACTAGGCAATGTTTTTCATCACTGTAAAAGAGAGAAAACAGTTAAAAGAGAATGAATTACTCTTGGAGCAAGTATAGTCCTAAAAATAAATTAAGTTAAATCTCATTGCTCAACGACTTCAGGCTTATTCACCACAAGCAAACTTACAATAAACAGGGTGTTTGTTTTTATTGGTGTGGATGATATAACCCAGGCTCACTGGAAATATGTACCGCTAAAAACATTTCTGCAGCATCATTACGTACATTACTAAAACACAAGTTCAATATACATGACACTGGCACATATTTGTTACGTTAGTATAGGCGTGTATTGCTGTGTTTGTATTATGTTGCTCCAGGTACATATTGTGGTGGTTCATAATCCAGTCTTCAAATGTCACAGCATGTTAAAATTAGTTTGAATTCCCAACGTAATTAATCAAAAATTATTAATCGAAACGGTGAACTTGCATATCATATTTGGTGGGAAAAGGAATAACAGTTGTGGCTGTTAGTGTCCATTTCAACTGGAAACCGCAGCGATTCGTAAGTACAAGTATGTTTCGTAGAAATGTAGGTAAAGGAACGTAGCCTAGGTTGAGATGATAATATAGTTATTGTTAAAGCAGCTGGTGTGAGCTCCCTGAAATGGTTCAGCAGAACATGCTTAAGCACCACTTGATAGTGTCGATGCTTGCTATTATTTATTAGCACCAGTTCAAATGTGCGCAGAATATGTCAATCTGAGGACTCATTTATTATCAAAGTAGTGAAATGGAGAACGGCTGTGACAGAGTGGCCAGTCTGGGTAAAAAGTCCTGGTTTTACGTCAGCGAGCGCTCGGATTGCATCGGCGCGTGTTCCTGAGGAGACTGATCAATACGAGGCGCTCGGATCACCCGCGGAGGCTTTCAGACCGCGGCCTCTCTGTCCCGCTGAAGGTCACTGGCCAATCTGCACGAGCTGAACACAGCCAGCTCCTCTTCTAACCTCTTCCGCCTCTCAGACCTCACTTGGCCCGGGGAGCCGTGAAATGTACTGTTATTCAAACCCCGGCTTTATGCCACTGAGCTAATCTCACGTTCCACTCAAACTGCTCGTGTACGGCTGTCAGGTTATAAAGTACAAAGCTTTAGCGTCACCGGCGAAGCGGCTCGGGGCAGTCTGATTGGCTGGATTGAAAACTCCCAGTGTGCTTTTCAGCGGACACAATAGGCATTCTGTTCTCTTGCGGCTGTGTTTGAGTTTCCCTGTGACAGTGATGTGAGAGGTTTAAAACTCTTTCAGGTCAGAAATGAATCATTATATGCTTATAGAGCTCAGGAAGTCACTTGGAGCTTAAAGTGCAGGATGTGAAAACCAACTCAAATCTTTTCAACAACTGCTAAAGCGGATGAAAAGGATTCTGTTTGGCCTCCTAGTGCTGTTGCATGACATTTAAAAATTAGTTCCCTTAAAATGTATATATATATATCAATGACTGCATTTTTTATTTTTTTTATTGATTACTTCCAGAAATTTATTGCACATTTCAGGGCATATCAATCAATCTGCAGTCGGGTTGTTTTAATTATGTAATAATAACAACAAATACAGGTAATTTATTAAATCAAAGTTCATTCTTGTCACCTGACCTGAGTACAGCATGCTGATTTGCTAAAATTGACTCATCTGCTTCTGTTCAAAAACAACAAGGTCACTTGACTGCACTTTTACTTCCTCGTAATATGAATGAAGCGAAGCATGTTTGGCATGCTGTCTGGGGGGCGAGCCAGGAGATCGGCAGACTCCGAGCCCCAATGATTTAAACCCTTGTGAGGGCAGGGGCTCGGCATCTGGCTCGAACCCTGCATGCCCCCCCAACGGAGGAAGGTGCGGAACGAAGGGGAAGAAGAGGGAGTGGAGGGATGCATTAGGGGATACAGAAGAGAAGGAAACAGGCTTATTTAAGGTGGAGGTGTTTAGATTTGATTGGCCAGGACGGAATAGGCTTATTGAGAAAGTGCAGAGCCAGCTGTGGCTAATTATTCATACATGCTCCTCCCGAAATTTGTTCATCAACATCACATATTTCATAAGTTGTATCGGTTTGTGCTAATGAAATCTTCATATTTGTATACATAGGATATTCACTTTGAGACTTTGAGAGGATGCCCCTCCAAATTATTGCACGTCATACCAGTACACGTTGTAAAACGAATTTTTGTTCCTCTTTAGGATTATTTTCTCACTTCTTTTGTTTCCAGTCAACCCACCCCTTTCCTCCTGGATGCCTCAAGTTCCCTTTTCTTTTTTTTTTCTTTTTTTTTTTAAATGTGTATGTGTAAGGAGCCCTGCCTTTGCCCCATAACAAAAATATTTGAACTATTAATTTCCAGTTTTGCTAAATAAATAGATCTGGCTCGCATCAGTCACATGACTGCCATTAACCAGCTTTGAAATGACTTTGCACGGCCCTGTGAAGAGCAGAACACATTTGTGTAAATCATTTGTAGAGCCTTGTTTTGTTTTGCTCATGATTTCATGTCTCACAAATACTTTTAGTCTGTTTTATATGTGAAAAAAGCATATTTTTAATATTCTATTTAAGTGCAAATAGAGTCTATTTATACTTTTTATAAATTGTAGTATTTTCTATACAATAAATGTATATGGTAGTTTACATCTGCAAATAGTGGCAGATATGGCAGATATTATCACTTCAGTATTGTAGTAAATTATAAAACAGTAAGACGTTATAAAGTTTTGAGTGTAAATTATCATTTTTATTAAAATTATTCAATGAATGCTTTGTACCAATATGGCCCTCCCTACACTTACCAATAACCCTACCAGATAAAAACCCTTTTTTATTGAAAATACATGCCTTTTTGATCTGATTTGTGATACAAAAAGAACAAGCTTCATCAAAAGGTGGATTCAAACACGCAAAGATATAAATATGCACATATATCATCACATAGTCGTGGCACTTGCACTCATTAGGTCTACACTTTCATTTATTTTATTTCATTTTTTTGCCAAGTCATCTTCTTTCTGCCTTATTTCCTGACTGCTGAGTTTCTCTCAAGGACTTTTTCTTGATTCTGATGTTTTCTCCCACAGGCTGATCATTCCCTGGCCATTTCAGCAGGTGTCTAAGACAGCACAGCAGCATCAATATTTAAACAAAGAGAGACAACACGCTGAGACACAGCGGGCCTTTCTGGGTAGCTGAGAGTTGGAGACTCATCACACGGGGAAGATGCGATCAGACAAGACTGCAGCTGCTTGCCCAATCCCATTCCTGATTATGTCATCAGCACCAGACAATTAGACAGCATTATAATCAATAGAAACTCTTCATATGTCAAATTACTGTGATTCAGAGTTTCAGACAACAGGCTTGCTGATGCTTTGACAAATATGTTTGGGTGTAAGATTAAAAATAAATAAATAAATAAATAAATAAATAATTCTTGGAGCAATTTGTCAAAAAAAGAAAGTAAGCAAATTTAAGTGGGTATATTTTACTCCAGAATTATAGAAACATTTTGTGTTTGTAAAATATATTTTTTTTTAAAGAACTAAAATATTGATTCTTGTTTAAGACAATTAAGCCGTTTTTTAAAGCCATTTAAGAATTGTTTTTTTGGGCCACAAAACCATCATGATTTATATAATCTGAAAACTAAAAATAAGATTTGTTAGTATAGGACAATATTTAACCGAGATACAGCTATTTGAAAATCTGGAATCTGAAGGTGCAAAGAAAATAAAGAAATAACATTTAAAGTTGCCCAAAATAAGCAATGTTTCTAATAAAAAATTTAGTTTTGATATATTTACGGTAGAGAATTTACTAAATATCTTCATGGTTATTGACATCTCAATCATTTTGACCCATTCAGTGTATTTTTGGCTATTGCTATATTTGTGCTACTTTTTTTTACCATAAATACCATAAATAAGATGGTACTTTATTTCTTTTTTTATGTAATTGTAAAAACATACAGTGTGTGTATATATATATATATATATATATTTTAAATAAATGTACTATTTCTTAATTACTTTTGTTATGACTTTTACCCAAATAAGCTTTAAAAAATCTAATTACATAACTATGGTCGTTGGGCTCTTTGTCAGCACAAATGAGTCATAAGTGAACATAAGTCCATTATCCGTTTGAGCTAAGACATTTTTTAGACCAGTATGAGAAAATTCAAATGCTTTAGTCATCAAGTATAACTATAGATCATGAGGTCAAACCACAACCAAGCCATAGTGGACTACTTACAAAAACTCATCCATATAATCGATTCATAATGAATCAGGCAGAGAGGCGTGAGACAGATCTTGTTCTTCATTGACCCAGGCCTCATCTCTAGTCATACAGACATTCTCCTCAGAGAAACTGCATTTCACGCGCCTGTGCTCTTCAAACACACAAAACACATCAAGAGCCTTCCAGCTTGGAGCGGTTTCACTACGCGTCTGAGCCCCTGGGTAAACACACTCATAACATATTTAACTGTATTTTGGTGCACGCTGTACACACAGCCTAAATGAAGCCGAGTGGATTCAAAGGTTGGAAACATTAAAACAAATGTTCTGGAACATTCTGTACCCTCATGGCTCATATGAAACTTCACTGGTGTCTCTGTGAGACAGTGAGCAGCAGGGACGGTTTGTCAAAAGTGGGGCAAGTATTGACGAAGAACAAGACAGATCTAAGATGGGAGCTTAGCCCCTGAAACCTTCGAAAAGTTCAATATATTGACACTAGTTTGATGAAAGTCAGAGCCAGTCTGCAGACTGAGTAGAGAGATTTCATAGACAATCTAATGGCCACAGACAAACATGTTTCATATCTTGAGCCAATTTTTTAATGCAAATTGTGTTCAGAATGACTTTAAAATCTGGTAGTGTGTGATCTTCAGTTGTGTAATGTATGATGGCCCGTTTTTTTCTGCAACCATCTACATAAGTGCATTAAAATTTGCGTTTTAAAATCTGTTCTGCTTTTTAAAAGTTGTGTGGTTAACTTCTTTTATGGTGTTTTCTTTGGGTTCATCATTAGGCCATGGTAATTTCTCTTTGGTTTCCGGTGAAGAAAGAAGTTCCATTGGAACACCATGAGTAAATAACAACAGATTGCTCATTTTAAGTATGCCGCTCACAAGTGTCAACCAGCTGTACAGAATGTCATTCGATCTTCACAAATCCAATAAGCCTCATTGGGAGCGCCAGCCACACTCTTATCAGACCGTCTGAGCTTGACTCATATTTGCAACATGGATCAGTTCGATAAGAGAAGAGCAATGTGCCATCTTTATTACTCTCAACAGCTCTGACCAGGAACAACTTTGCCTTGCTGGATGACTGGCCAAAAAAATCTGTGTTTGTACTATACAGAATCATAATTTTCTTTACCAAAATGAACTTAATGTGCAATAGAGATAAAACATGGCCCTCGAAAGAAAGAAAGCTTTCTCCTTTTTGACACTGACAAACCAAAGCAATATAAATCTGTCTTATTGACAAACTGCGTCATGAAGACCTAGTTCCCTTCTACTACGACGCTTTCCTGTTGACCTCTATCTCAGCGCAAGACTAATGAAATCCAGAATCAATCCCTCCTAGACACAGATGAGTCCTAGATTTAATACAGTAGGCAATTAACTATTAATATTCCATCTTAACCCAGAACCCAGTGCTTATTTTGTGATCAAGACCGCAGAAGCTTTCACTTACGGTCCAGTTTATGTACTGTATGTTTTAAATGAAATGTGTTACAAGTTCTCAGTTATTTCTGGTTTCTTCGTTTAGTCTCATTCACTAAAAATGACAAATAACTCTAACTTTATACATAGTATGTGCTCTTCAAATAGTTTTGGTGAATAAGAAGTCAAGTGTCTCTAAAAAAATATATTTTGTTTACACTTTTATCAGAATACCTTGATCTGAATTGCCAATGAGAATAAAAAAATATACCCTTTTCATATTTCCGATGGCAATTTCCCATTTTGAGAATGTAATTGGAAGTTAATGGGCTAATATACTTTGGGCAAACACTTTCATCCAAACTAACTAACAGTAAAGTTCTCCTTGAATATATACATCTCAAAGCACAGTGGTGATATGAATAAAACCTTTTTGCAAAGTATAAACCACGTCAACCCTGCGTCACATGCTCTGCATTAACCCAAAGCTTGCATTTTCAAAGACATCTCTTGGGATGTGCTTACCTGTGGACATTCATTTCTTGAGGTGGCCTGGTGGCTTTGTCATAGGCCACTTTGGCAGAAATCCCCAGGATGATGATGAGGGTGATGACCCCGCAGGTGATGTAGACGGTGGTGTTGGTCTGGTCCAGCGCCGGGTCGTACGTGTCCCCTGTGGGTGCGGGCGAGGGCGGTTGGGTTTTGATCCAGTCTGGCGTGTTGTAGTTGGTACAGATTCTCTGATCCACTCGTTTGGCTTTGACGGGACAGCAGAAGCGCAGGAAGCAGCTCCCGCAGCAATAGCGGTGGTCTGTGTTGTTGCAGGCAAACTCTTTATCGAACTGACCACTTACGTCGTAGTAGCCGAGACAAGTGTCATGATTGCCAACAATGGGCGCCTGGACTTGCGTGATCCGTCGGGGTGCCACTGTCGGAGCAACGGTGCTGTTGACCTCCTTCACTTTGGGGGGTCTCTTTGGAGGAGGTTTGCTCCGCTTGGCCGTGGATGCACTCAGGACGCACAGTGGGTCTAGATAGACCAAAAGAAGCAGGAGATGTCGTATCCCCATGGCTTCGAATGGTGATATGTGTTTTTCCTCGTTTTATGATTTCTTCAAACCGCCACTGACCCGCTTGTCATGCACTCTTGCGGTTCCTCCGTTCTCCATTTCCGCGTAGCATCGCTTCAACAGTCCTCCTCCCTAAGACTCTCATTCTCTAAGGCATTAAGTGCTCACAGAGTCAAACCAACAATTACAATGCCCATTTCACATTGAGCAGATGAATGAAAAGGTTTTCAAACGTGAAATCTACCCGTTCAAGACTGACTACATTGTGTTTATCTGAAAAACAAAATATGAGAGGGAAAGAAATGAAACTCTTCTCAGTTAATGTCCGGAAAAGCTACAGTCTATGTGATTTCAGCACCATGGACAGCACACATCTCCCAGTTCAGTTTCTTCCAGCACAATTCATTACACGTTTTTGGCAGAAACAAAAAATCACACTTAGTTTACACAAAGACTATCAATGTAACTTAGAAAAAGCTATAATACTGATTCTACTGGTGTGAGTCTGTTGTATAATAGCATCATGTATTGCACAGAATACAGAAATATTAAAATAAATCTAAATCTCGTTACAAGTCATCAGAGTTTACACTTTCACATTCGGGAACCAACAAATGAATTGAATAAAGAAATTAAACCAATTAAAAAATCTGTTAAACAGTACTGACATTCAAAAAAACGAATTGTTGTGTAGCGGGGATTTCCGTCAATAACGTTTTTCACGTGTTAACCTACAAATTAACAGGTTTTAAAAATATAATTTTACATAAATTAATCAAGGACTACGTTGGATGACACCAGAAGAAATCGTTTTTTTTTTAAAGCCGTGTCGGTTAAATATCCCCTTAAGGTGACGCCTGCACATTTTCACTTTTACAGTGTAATAAAGCGAATAAACACTCACATATTACATTACAATCAACTCATGTTCCCTCTGGCATACGACATTCATTCATGAAGAAGCTAAAAAGTGGATTTAACAATGCCAAAATGATCAGAACTTACGAGTCCAGTGCGCTCGACTCCGGGATGTCCGTCACTGCGTCTCTGAAACGAACAGAGCTGAAAGAGAGATGCTCCTCCGCTCCGCTGTGACCCGCCTCCATCGATCCCCCTCTCTCTCTCACTCTCTCTCTCGCTCTCTCGCTCTCTCTCTCTCGAGCGTTGTTCTTCTACAAGTCAGGTAATTACAAACCCGTCTCGGGTAAACGCACGCCTGCACATACCTGCAGGCTCCTCTTAACAACCTACACGACCTCTCCTACAACTGCATTAGTATCACGGACAGCCTTTGAACACACAAGACATGTTCCTTGACCAACATTTCTGTCAGGAAAACACAGAACCTTACTTTGATTATTTTTTGATTTCACGTTACGGGTTTCGGTGCAATTTAGCGTTTCAAGGCTGCAAATTGTCATCAGGTTATTGTACTCTTCAGCGATGATTTCTCGACTCATCTTGTGGTTACTCTTACAAACATGGTCAACTGTGTCAAATCTTTAAAAAAAAAAAATCTCTAACATATACACTTTTGAACTCACAATAAACATCCACGAACATTAACCCAGCCACAAAGATGTCCGTTTTGACCGTTGACTTTTAAATTTTGTAAGCGCTGTACTGCATCTTATTTTCGGTCAAGAAGCACTCACTGGCTGACATTTGAGCTAACGTGGTCAATTCAAGTCCAGACGTCTACAGGGGCCATTTAAGGTGCAAGATTATCTGAATTAACCTACATGTAGCGCCGCTGACAACCACTTTTGACTGAAAAAGGATGTTCAATATGAGAAAAATCTAAGACAGGAATTGATTGGATTGTGAGAAGTGAACATTCAGTGCCAGAAGTGGCCTAGTTTTCATTATTCAGAATATTTTTTTCTTTGTATTATCTGGTAGAAAATTAAAGTGGCATGGGGTTTTCGTGAGATTCTTCCAACCAATTAACTACCCATGAAATCAAAATGATAGGTTTGTTGTGCAAGCCCCTGACCTCAGTATTTCCCAATCCCTGGACCAACAAGAACATACACAGGAACAGCACGCAATGTGATGCATCATGAAATGTGACTCAACTCGTTCGATATGAGCACCGAGTTCAGCTAAGATTTGATACTCTATACAATAACAGAATAATTAAAGACAGGCATAAAAGACCTAGATTTAAGATTTCCTAAGCAGTCAGAAAGTTCAGGAAAGGATTATGAAACCCTGACTCAACGTTATTGGGATAAGTTTAAACTCGGATGTTTTGGACAGCAAAATAATATAAATATCAAAGAAGAACATAGGAAGAGAACATTAAAATTAAATTCAGATTGTTATTGCTATGCATTCTAGTATTTTTATTAGAAATAATAGTTCATATGCTATTAGTAACATATTTTCTCTGTTGTGTTTTTTTTTTTTTGATAGTACTATTTTACCAAAAGAATGTCCATATAAAAATAATATATATTTTTTTATTATTATTATTATTTATGTTTTACACAAAACACCATGTTTTACATGTCTGGATTTGAAAAAAAAATTAAAATTAAAATTGTCTTTCAATAAAAAATAAAAACATTCATAAGAAACCTTATTTTCCTTAAAGTAGTAGAGCCGTCATTTTAGTGGAAATCGAAATTGCGCCTGTTTCGTAGTTTGCCTCTCAAAAGTAAAGTGTGTATGTAATTTGCCGACACTGACCAGAAAAAGTTGAAGAACCTGTCTCATTTTATGAGCTCTTTGGTCCGGAGGTTTGCAAACGAGGGCTGTCTTTCTGTCAATCAGCATGTATGAGAGAGACAGACGCACAGTGGGAGGACGGATTGTCCATTAGATTTTAACTGCTCCCTCCTCAGAACTGCGACCTCAGCAAAAAAAAAAAAAAAAAGCCCTGACAGGTAACGTCAGCGCTGACATTGGCTTAAGAATTATGAGGCAGAAATTTCAGCTCCCTGAAAAGACGTAATTAATCACAGAGGAATATTCAGCTGTGAAGATGGTGCGCCCACACAAGCTGTTCCTCTACGGGACCTCCTATAGCTACAGTATGCATACGCCGCTGGACAGTAAACATTTGAGCATTGATGACTGCTTATCGCTTGATTGATAAACTGAGAACACTTGCTGACTGATTCAAAAGCTCAAACTTTGCTGGTCTCAGACTTCAGTCTCGTCGATTACAGTACATGACCACTAATTAAAGAACCGAGCCACATGAGGGGGAATGGTAAAGTGATTTCACCACAGGTTCTTATGGAAGGTTACGACATGAAAAGGAGAGCATGCACTTTTTAAAATAAAGGGAAAATTAATTTTTAAACAACCCTTTATTGAACATTTTCAAGAAACACCCTTAAAGATCATTTTAATAATTTGAAGAACCTTTAATCAAATGGAGGGCTTCCATGGATATTTAAAGTTCTTAATAAAACCATAGGAGCCAAAAATAACTTTATTTTCATGGCATTGTACCTGGGTGCAACTATTATAATTTGCCATAATAAATAGGCAGTGAAACTCTGACACATTTTATTCCTTTTCATAATAATGTATTATTTCAGCACAATTACTTTTTGAGATTTGAAAACTGATGCTTTTAGCATCACACATATCCAGCTTCATATTTGTTGGTTTTCACAGACGTTTTACTCGGCAGCACACTTGATCCCTCGAGTTGAAGGTTACAAGATGGTCAGTATGAAAGTGTTTGCAGGTGAATTGGGCATCGATAACTTAGATAGACACTTTAGATCAGTAACACAGTTATTAACTATTAACTATGACTTTTCCTTTAATAAATCCCAAATTTGCTGCTGATTAATAGTTAGTAAGGTCATTGTTAAGTTTAGGTACTGGGTAGGATTAGGGATGTACAATAAGGCGTTGATATGTGTTTAAATGCTAGTAGAAGGTTAATATTATAAGCACCTAAAATACTGTTGCGATGCGTGCAGGCAGAGAGGCGAGGACGAGGAAACTCAGAAATGCAAGCGTTTAATAAAATAGGACAAAAACAACGGCTGACGAGGCAGGAAAAATATGAAAACACACATCACAGACACGTTACGTACTTTAACACTGACTAACTCGAACTGAAAAACAAAGGGCTTTAAATACTCAAAACTCATGAACAAAAGTGAGGGCAGCTGGTAAAACACAGGTGAACACATTTACATTTATTCATTTAGGAGACGCTTTTATCCAAAGCGACTTACAGGTGGGGAAAACAACAAGCAATTAGTCATACAGAGGCAAAAACAACTTAG
>JAUCNO010001440.1:2185342-2210980 GCA_032353835.1 Enteromius viviparus
AATGCAAAGAAGTTCGAAAAAAAATAAATAAATAAGAAAAAATTTTTACAGTGGAGGGTTAATTTAAAGACATTTTTTTTTTATGGAGCGAACATGGAGCGAAGATCAAGTAAGGAGGGAGCGGGGAGTGAGCGAGGAGCGGGAAATGGTAAACCCGGAGCGGAGTGATCATGAAAGGCTCTGAGCACGGAGCGGAAATTCTTGCTGCTCCATTCCGATCACATACTCTTGGAAGCTAGTAGCTAAAACTTTCCACGACGGAGGTTAACCAAACCAACTACTGCTGAGCTCTGGCAGCGTGTCTGTGATCACGCAATTCTGTTCAACTCTTTCTGACGGCTAAGCACTAAACGTCATTCAGTGACAAATGCTAATTTATCAAAATATATATATATATTAAGATTTTCATCGAAATATCGGAAAAGTGTTTAAAAATCATATCACCGTTATTGAAAAAAATTATATCGCGATATATATTAATATTGAATTATTGTCCAGCCCTAAATACATTTGACCTATATATATATATGTATGTATATTAGGGCCGGGACTTTAACACGTTAATTTAGATTAATTAATTACACAAAAATAACGTGTTAATTTTTTTAACGCATTTTAATCGCATTTATTTTTACACCGCGGAACGTTTATCACTGGATGAGTTTCGGCGGACAAATTATACTGGAACACCAACTAGCGTTTTTAATGTTTTGAATGTTCTTGAAAGTAGGGATGCACCAATCCAGATCGGTTGGTATGTTTGCTCGTTTTGTCAGTAAAGCCGTCATGTAATCAGCGGTAAATGCCATCAGGTGCGTGATTTCACATTGCGTCGTATATACTACACACAGCCATTGTTCACTGATGAGGTGCGCAAATCCACGCTGATAATGAACATGTTCTGCGCAGCTCGTCAGTGAACAACGGCTGTGTGTAGTATATACGACACAATGTGAAATCACGAACGGCACTATATTGGTCTGTTGGACTTGGTTGAACAAAAGTAAACAATATTTTGTTGCTTAAGCTTATGTATTCAGTCATTATTCAATGGTATACTGAACCTAACAGGTAGAAAAGTGTACCTTTTAAAAAGGGACCGCACCGGTGACAGATTTTGTACCTTTCCCTTTGAGTGTACTTCTACAAAATGACAAATAAAGAACGTGCATCGTTTTTTGTTTTTGTTGTTTTTTACTCAAAACAAGGTGCATGTAAAAACTTCTGCTATTTTGTACATGCAACTTAGCTACGTGTATTACATATTATATATTTTTAAAGTCATTACAGATGCTGGACTCAAATGATGACATTTTGGTAGCGTTCAACCTGTAAATATGATCTTTCTGATAGTGACTAATCCACATAACTCAAAACAATTTAACACAGCTGCTGTGCATTCTGGGAAATTCTAAACGTGAAATTCTAAAAGTGTTCTGATTCTGACTGTTTAGTGTTATAAATGGCCACTAGCGAGATAACCCAGAAACACACTTAAGCAGACGTAGGCGATGGGTGGCGATGGCTGAAATTAACCGTTTGTTCTGTTCAGACCTGAGCTCCGGTCGCGCTGTTTCTCAGGGCGTTGCTTAAAACGCTCCTGTCCCGCAGCTCCTCGACGCCTGATACTAAGCAACAGTCACACCTTCATCCAGAAGATCAGAAAGGGAGCGTCGGCCTCAGACTGAAATGAGTCCACACTTCTCATATTAGTCATGAGCAGCAGAACAACACAGAGAAAGTACAACTTCAAAAGTTACATGTAGTCACTCAAAATTAAGTGCTTGAGTGAAAGTACAGATAGTCTAATAATATAAAGTTTCACTCCAGTGAAATGCATCTTTTAAATTTTACTCCGGTAAAGGTACAATGATATTTGATTTTTATTGTACTTAAATGTGCTATAGGTAGTTTTTTGACTCTTCTAAAGCTAAAATAAATATATTTAGGAAAAATGTTTTTGCAGTGGTATAGCTGTCTTACATACTGCAGCTTTATGTATTACACATTTATTTAGCAATTTTATGATTACACAAATGTGGACATATTGGCGTTCATGCATTTCATACAGTGAGGTTGTATTGAGTGAGCACCCTATTACAGCAGATTTAGCTCACAAACAACTGACAAATCGTGACCTAAATATGATTTCCCTTTCCTACAATCAATCCTAAAATTCGTCATAAATAACCTTTTGTGACACCAGTCACACGCTCATGATCTCCCGCTCATTTTGAGTTCCTATGACAACGTTTTCAGGCAAAAACTGGACACTTTTTATGTGTTTTGACCAGGGCCGTGCAGAGATGTTCAGAGGGGCGGGTGATAATTTCTAAAATGAAAATAAGAATCGCATGAAAACATATCATCACTCCTTGTTGAAAAAAACAGCATGTGATTTGAAGCTAGGATGCTGGTTTGTGCTGGTCTGTTGCTGGTTTAAGCTGGTCATTTGCTGGTCTTAAGCTGGTCTAACCATCTTAAAACCCAGCACAGGACCAGCTTGAAAACATACCTTACCAGCATATGCTGCTTGTTTCAACAGGGAGTGATAATATGTTTCATGCAATTCTTAATTTCCTTTTAAAGAACACAGTGGAACAAAATACAATATTTTACTGAAGAATGTAGTGAGGTTGAAGGTTGATACTTTGTTACTGTAAACCACTGCTTACGGAATTGTTTAAAAAAGACAAAGTTTGTGCATGTTTAGATGTTCAGGGCTGGGTCATTATGTGGTGCGTTTGTAGAGTGTCGTCTACGTTCTGAAACTGCTATCAAGCACAATTATGAAGAATGCCTTAGGATTTTCTACAGCCCAACCAGTTCTTTTATTTAACCAGAAAAATGACCTTATTCTTCAATTACAAAAGCATTCCAGAGAGACTGGTGCATTGTGGGTGTCCATTACGGCCCAGCAGGCATCAGTGGGCGGCCGTCTTTGTAGGTCTGTGGATTAAGGGTGCGGTTGGATGGCAGATTCAGAGTCAGCGCCTGGGAACTGGACGGCTGCCCACTGAGAGAGTCAATGGCTGAAAGCAAAGCGATGCTTCTTAAGAGCGTGTGCTCCTGTGGATGATGTTTTGAGGACAAGTGTTTGTGAAACGAATAAAAACGCATATTAAACTGAGTGTTTGAGCGAAACTAAATGCCACAGTACAGATTTTCTTTTTTTCTATCAATGCGCATTCACTCAAATTCAGATATTAAGTATTATGTAAATATGCATACATAAAATAAAACAGAAAAAAGGACATGAAACAAAAATAAATACATAAAGAGTGAAAAAAATAACCTTTTTGTTTTATTTATTTATTTTTTTGTAGACTTTCATGAATGGGTAATTTGTTCACAAATAAAATGAATTAAATGAAAGCACTTTTCCTCTTCTTCAGAATATTTATGCTGGTCTAACGTTGCTAGGGTGTGTTTTAAAGAGCGCTAAGTGATTGCTAAGGCATTGAAACTATTTTTAGCTTGTTGCTACCCAGTTCCTTCGATATTTTATGCAGTTGCTGAGGTGTCTCACAGAACTTATCATGTTGCTATGCAGTTGCTAGGGTGTTTTTGACTGGTCGCTAGGTGGTTGCTAAGGTGTTTCTAAGGTTTTAAGGTTGTTGCTATGCAGCTGCTTTGGTGGTTGCTAGGCGGTTTCTAAAGTGTTGAAGTGGTTTAAGCATGTTGTTGTGCAGTTGCTAGGGTTTCAGCTGGTCGCTAAGTGGTTACTAAGGTGTTTCAGGGTTTTTAGGTTGTTGTTATGCTGTTACTTAGGTGATTGCAAGGCAGTTGTTGAGGTCTTAATGTTATTTTAACATGTTGCTATGCAGCTTGCTAGGGTGTATTAAACGGTTGTTAGGCGGTTACTGGGTAGTTGCTAGGTGGTTGATGACATGTCCAAAGTAGCCTAGCATGTTGTTATGCAGTTTTTTCAACATACTGGGCAGTTGCTTGATGGTTGCTAAGATGTCGTAGTGGTTTTATCATGTTATTATGCAGTTTCTAAGACATTTTAGTTGGTGGCTAAATGGTTTCTAAGGCGTTGTAATGTTGCTATGCAGTTGCTAGGTGGTTGGCAGATTTGCGACGCTCTTTGATGTCGCCGTACAGTCACATGGTTCACGGAGCTCTCAATTGTTCCAAACAACTCTGCGCTGTCTTGTTGGACTGGGTTTAACTAAAGAGACAACAGTGTCAATATATTTGCAGCAATTTCATATGCATTGATTGTGTATTGATAATTAAACTGACTACATTTTACAATCGCATTTTATTCTGGGGAGTGATAAAGAGACATTATTATTATATTTTTTAATATGGTTATTATTCATATTACAATTGGTGTAGTATTTAGGGTTATATATATATATATATATATATATATATTTTTTTTTTTTTAATTCCAATGCAAAGAGGCAAATTCGAGGCGTTTGGTGGCTAGAAAAATAATATTCCTATATGCAATGCCATGATTTAAAATATATACAAATATATAATAGCGGTCATAATGGCTAATTTATTTATGTGTGTTTAGTTTTAAGACAATATCAAACGCTCAATGTTTATAAGTTTTTTCATTCATATGAATGTTAAAAAAGGTCAGCAAATACGGAATTTGGCCCAACAAAAAAAATTAAGTAAAAGAACACAAGGACAACAACTGCATTCAGGGAAACTCTTTCTTGTATTCTTTTAACGGGCAATCTTTACTCAAACTCATTCAACTTCCTACAAGAAGAGAAAGACTGCAGAAAGACAAAAAACGTATGAAATATGGTCTGGTTATGATCATATCGCTATCGAGGTATTATGCTATCTAATTCCAAATATAGCATAACTGTATATTATCTAACAAATAAACATTAACTAATGCGTTTTATAAAATACAACAACTGACCAGATTTCAAGCACTGGAATGAATGCTGGAACTATAGGCCGCTCCATGACACGCTTTACTTTCTGAGTTCCTATAGAAGCCTATGAGAGCGCAGCAAATCTGTTTCTAAATGGTTCTGGTTTTAACATTCTGCTATGCAGATACTAGTGTGTTCTGGGTGGTCGTTATGATGTTTAACTGTTGCTAGGGCAGGCTGGGTGGCCGCTAGGTTGTTGCTAAAGTGTCCAAGTGGGTTTTCTGGATGGCTGCTATACACACAAGTGTCCAGGTGAAAACGGTCTGATCACTCTGTGGTTTTGAAAAGAGATTCGCTCATTAATGGAGTTTACTAATGACTGTACAAACTCAGAAAAAGTGTGAGTGTGTGTTTGTCAGATTAGATCAAAATCAACTGAAATAAGCCGCTTGAGTTCACTGGAATCCTAATCAGAGCAGTGCGATCTCACTCGTATGTGTTCATGTGTGCATACACTCTGAAGCATATAAAAGGATGTATAAATCATTCATTCGTTGAATGCAGTATACCCAAGCATAAGACATCTTTGTGTGCTTGAACTACATTTTATGCTTTATGAAAACTAATGAGATCATGTTGGACAGAAATAAAAAGAGCTTTATGTGTGTGCGTTTATGTGAGAGTTTCCTTCACCTGATGACCTTCTCACCACCAAAAAAATGAACCTTCAAAGTCTGAGCACGGGTCGCCGCAGATGTGCGATGCATCGATCGGCTATTTCTGTTCTCCTGCCGTCTCAAAGAGCTGGCACACATTCAGACGGCTTCGCTCAGAGAGGCGCGGATCACTTTCCTCAAATCTGTTAAGACAAAAGAACCACTAGGAACTGAAATGGGATCATGGGTCACCCATAAAACAAATAGAGTGGGTGGTTTTGACACGGGAATCTTAAAAACACAATTCAAAGTGAACGGTCAATCATTTAATCACCTTGTGTTGTTCCAAACCTTTATGCTGTGGAAAACAAAGACATTGTTTAGTAGAACATTAATGAATGGTTACTTGTTAGATGTACTGTATTTTAAAGTCTGTTTTCTCTTTAACTCTTCCAGTAAGTAGAGCACATCTACAGACAGATATTACAGGTAGAACAAACGATCCTTGTGTAACAAGTGATCCACTTACTGCATAATTACTAAACATTACCCAAGATCATTTGCTTATAATCATGCTGGATGTAAGATTTTAAGCCTACGTAAATCTCATTACACTCAGATTGAACTCAACATAAGTACATAAAGAAACGCAACAGTTAAGTAATGACAAACGGTGTTAGGAAGATGCTCAACAGGTTCTGCTGGACTTGAACCAGCTCATGGACTGATTTTGGGTTCCAGTTCACTGTTTGGTTCAAATAGTATGAAAGTTTACAATTATAGTGTCTCATAATGCATTGAAAACGATCCTCAAAGTGGATATTCATGGATGCTATTTGCACTAATTATTACTCAAAAACACATGTGACATATAGCATTCCTTTTAATGTCTAACTACTTTATCAGTAGCAAAAATGACAAAAAACGAAAGAAAAATAAGAATCGTTTTCGCAAATTTCGCCAATTTGTGAATTTTAGTAACTGAATTTAGCCACTGGGAGCTATTTCTGTGATGTTTAAATATATTTGATTAAACAAAGGTCATTTGTAACATTTTCTCTGTTCTTTATTTATGTCTTGAGTTAAAATTACAGCACAGTGATTTTCTCAGATAACGCCTTGTTTAATAACCCAGATTTTAACATGGCAGAGCAGCAGATTAGAACTACATTTACACTATAGTCTTAGGAGCTGTTCACACTGAATGTGTTTTTCCATTCGCGCAACCTTTCCATGTAAGCCAGATGGATCCCCGGATAGCACAGGTACGTCTGCAAGAGGTCTGTTAAAGATCTCTTGATCTGGAAAGCATCTGCTGTCTACAAACATCAGAATTGCGTACATTATAAATCATAAACATCTTAAAGACATCTGATAGACATTTATTTGACATCTAAAAAGAGACGTCCAGTAGACGTAATGCAGATGACCAAACAACCTAAATAATACGTCTTGCAGATGTAAATGCAGACGTGTGTATGATAGGTAAGTTCACGTCTTGTATCTTTTTCAGCGCCTCGCATGTAAGCAGAAAAATTCATTTGAACTTTTACACGCAGCGCCGCTCATCAATGTCAGTTCCAAACAGTGGACCAATCAGAAGACCCCAGAGGCGGGGCAAGCGTTGCAAGGGTTTGTTTACGGAAGTTAGTTGGCATGGCAACCATTTTATCTAAAAGCAACATGGTGGAGGAGGCATTCTGCCCTGAACCAGTCCTGAGCTGCACTTGAACACTTTTCGACACAAAGTGTGAAGAGCTCCTTAATACATCCTGACTACAAAAAATACAAATATGTAAATAAGAACTGTTTCACTGGGAATTCAGCTGGATTATGAATGCAAAGGGATGACTCGACATGATGGTGCCATGAATATGCTAATTAGCACATGACATCATCAAGTGACTTTTCAAGCAAGTTTTAGCTACTTTTCATTCATTGTCAATTGACGTGTTTCATTTTTATTAACGGCTTAAACAAGCAGTGCATGATTTATAGCGACCCCAAATATTAACCTAACACCACAGACAGATGAAAGCAGGACATTTATTGCGCGCGCTGTGCTCTGGGCAGAGGTGTTGCTCATGTAAACTGCCGATCTGTGTCTAAACACGTTATGAAATGCCTTCATCCTTTGGTCTGGAAAGCACACACAGACTCCTAAAATAACACCATAGTCTATTGTTCTTCAGGTTCAACAGAACCTTCTTCACATCAAGAACGATTTTTGGCTCTGATATGGATGTTTGGAAATAAATAATGTCCTTGGTTCTTCAGATCAGCACCAGATCGTGGCTGACTTCCAAAGAACTTGAAGAAAGTGTATCTATAAAGTATGGAAGATCTCTCCATGACAGCAGACTGATAAAAACACACGCGTGATGCTGATCGGCAGCAGGATGTGCATGTGAGTGTGTTTACCATCTGGCATATTTATCTCTCTCTCATTATCAGGTCTTCACTATTGCTTATTATCTCGCCTTCTAGATGAACCATGACATCATCCTCCGCTTGAAGGTCATGACCCCTCATTCCTGCTGACACACAGGGACTGAGAGCGCAAACGTGTCGAGCTACACAGTACCACACAACTTCTTGCATAATAAGTTCTTGCCTTTAGCATTATAATAATACTAATGCAATCCTCATATAACTACACCCTCTTATTCACACGTCATGTGGCCTGTGTGTCTTTGATTTGCAGCAGTTTATGACATTAAACTTCAAACTGATGCCCATAAATCTAGTTCAGACACCTTCTGATGACACTTACTGGAATGAGCGTAAGATTCCTCCGACTGGAATGATCAGCTGACAAAAACAGATCTCAGGATGATCAATTATTCTTAATGCTGCACTCAGACAGATGACGCCAACCTTCGGGAGATGTGTTCCCACAGAACCTGTGTCGCGAGTAAACAGGGGGGAAAACAAGGTCTGGAAACGTGAGAACTTAGAGTGGGTTGTCATGAGAGATGCTGTGAAAGACGTGAGGTCATCTGTTTGAAGACATTAGTCTAGCCCAGGTTTACCGAGAGAAACAATCGGAGCAGCAGAGCAGTGGACAGAAAACATGCCAGATGTTCATAACCTTGTTTTTTTAAGTTTAAGTTGGGGGTTTTTTTGTGAAAAGATGTGAAAGATGAAGAGGCATGTTTGTGTTTTCCGTACGCATTTTATGAATCACACATACGCATATTTGAGAGATAAACATAAGACCGGATTTAGGAGAGTTTCTGCTCAACGTTTTATAAATGAGGCCTGAGATGCGAGCCCAATGGTGAAAGATGAAAACTGAATTTATCTCAATTTTTATGTTTATGTCTCGAAATTCTGCACTTTTTTTTCACAGTTATAAGTGGATTTCACAATTCGTCCTTTTTGCTCTCAATTGCAAGATAAAAAGTCAGGATTGCCCCCAAAAATGCAAGTTTATATCTTTTTCTCAGGATCGTGAGAAATAAACTGGCAATCATGTCTAGAAACGCATAATTGTGAGGAAAAAGTTGCAATTTTTTTATTATTATTATTTATTTCTGAAGAGAAAACAGACTTCCATAATAGCATCCGTCAAGCGAGTGCTTACATTGAAAAATAAGTGGGAAAGCAGAGGAACACAAAAAATATTACTCACGCATGTCTTTTTTAGCATCTGGCACATGTGCCCATATGCCTTAATTAAAGTTCATCTTGTTCATCTATTCGACTGCCCTGTGCTTCAAATCTCCAATAAAATGAGGTTTGTAAGCTCCTCTGGAGCTGAGACAGCCACAGGACAATTGAAAAGGTTAATTATAAATACATTTTATTGATTAAAAATACATCAGTGAGGTTAAAAGTGGACTATTTTGCACAGAAATAGCTGGTGAGACGGTCATTACTCATTATATTCAGGCTGTTAATTGCTTCCTTTGTGTGGTCACTGCAGGTCAGTGTATTTCTGTCCTCACAATCGTACAAGCGCTCTTCTGTGTGTGAGTTTCAGTGAAGCGGTGGCTCTTTGGCCCTCTCTAACCCTCCGTCTGGCAGCTTGGCCGCCGGCCCTTGTTTTTCTGCTGACTTCGAGTTCGGCGTCCAGCGCTCTTCAGTGCCTCTCCGGCAAACATCTTGTGTTTTTCTGCTGACGCGGAGACACGCTCGAGTCTGGGGCCAGAGCTGCGATTGTCTGCGCTCGCTGACCTCTGATTGGCCCTGACACCAGAGGTGAACGTGAGTCATCAGCTTTCCTGATGGACACAGACACAATACCGCGGCTGTTTAAAGGTCACTGGCACCTTCAGAAGCAGGAAACTTACAGCTAACAACTGAACTTTGTAAATAGCAATTTTCTTTTTGTTTTTCTGTTATCAGACTTTGTGTGTTTCAATATTTACATTTAGCAAATTAAAAGTGGTGATGCATATGTATTTAGATGTTTAGGGTATTAAATGATGAGAGTATTCTCAGCATGTTTTCAACATCATTTTGCATCAACTCTCTCACACACACATATTATACAGTCTCTCTGTCTCACTCTCTTACCGTAAATGTGATCTGGCCTCAGGCAGATCTCTCTCACACGGAGGATCAACTTACATTATTTTTACTGGCACGTATCCATGTCAACCTGAACACACACACACATACGACTGATAGTGGTTATTACTGACTATGATCAATGGTAATAAAATGCATTTCTAAAGTATAACGGAACATATGTTTTTGTGTAAAATGATGGAAATCAGGGCCAAAGGAGGCATTTTTAAGACCTTCTGCCCTTCATCTGAATAAAACAAACATTCAGCCAGAGAACTGCATGTACCAACCACCCGCGATCCAGGTAAACAACAACAGCACACTGACCTTGGCCTCATAACTCTCACACACACACTCACTCAGGGTTATCCATCTGTGTGGGATTTTTCATGATGCTTCTGCCACTGCTGTGCCAGCGTCCTCATGGCACAGTGCCACACACACACACACACATGCTGCCCGCTCCATAAGTGTTACCGTAAACATCCAACCGCCCCTGCAAAAGTACCACAATTTACCTCAATGTCACAACAGCCTGACAAAGTCACACACTTCCTCAGAAACACACTCAAATTAAACACAGAAATCAGTCTGTGGACTTACAACAGCTCTTTCTAAAGAAATCTGCAGAGGATTCAGCAACACTGCATATTAACATCTACATTTAAATAAAACATAAATTAATAAAGTATTACAAAAATATTTTGTAAAATGTATAAATACATTTAAAATGTTGTTTTATATGTAATATAAAAGTGAAAAATATGCATTTTATAATGTTATTTCATATTTAACAGAAACATCATTAATAATGGCAGTAATAATAATAATAATGTTTATTTGAATTACTATTAAAATAATATAAAATAATTCAAAATATTCATGATTATAATTATTAATACTAAATCCTTATTTAACAAATTATTTTTTAATTATTAAACATTTGTAAATTATTATTACTAAAGGCTTGTTTATTTATATTAACAATCATACATATTAATAACATATATATATATATATATATATATATATATATATATCTGCATAGTAACAAAAACCTTCATTAATAATATTTCTTAATAATAAATATTTATTTAGATCAACATATATTATCAGTTTTTTACATAAATACTCTATATAAAATGTATTGTTATATTTAATATATATATATTACATGATAATAAATAAATTCCATGCTGTGTGTGATCCTTGTTAACATCCATAAATATTACTAATACATGTATTAATATATAACATAAATACAGTACAAAATGCGATGTTAAATGTAATAATTTATTACAATGATAATTAAACAAATGCAGAATTTCCTTTAATGATTTTGATCATTAAAAAAGTCAGCTGGCGTCTCTTTAATAAAGCATCTGTATCAGTTTAACCTGATCTCATGAAGCTCTCAGGACAGATGGGACAGGTTACATTGACTCTCGAGCTGTGTTCAGGTGGGTGGAAATGAAACCTGGCGTATACTGAACAACACACAGCAGCACAGGTGCGGAGCGGGACGTCAGCCGAACGTCTCTGAACTACCTGAGAAGACCAAACCGATCAAATGTCACTCTGATTCATGTCAATGTACTGCCCTTGCTGTTTAATATGACTTTCCTACATCAAACAAACTCAAAAGGCCTTAAAGCGACTGACTTGGACTCCATTTCTGTCAGTGAAAAACATGATATTCCCTCAAAGTGACTAGAATACAAACAACATGCTGCTAAAATTACTGACTTAGGCGATATTTACATGTAGAATTAGGGACCATCATTATATAGCTATATTATCATTATATACAGCATCACTATTCTATATTTGTAAAGCTCTAGAGCTGTTGGTTTGTGATTCAAAGCCACTAATTTGACTGAAAAACCAGAATTTTGAGTCTGAATATCCAAACGATGAATAACCTATTGACCTGGTTTAGCAGACCGTCGTTTAAACTAATTATTGACTATTAGTACACTATTAAAAAGCATTTTGTGAGCGTCTTTATTTCTATTTGGGATTCGGTATATGTAATTTTGTCACTGTGTGTGGATCTCGGTACTGTTCGCTTGTTTAGCAGGTGCTTCTGTGCCTCAGCGCTGCAGTCCAGATAGAGTGGGCGGGGCAACTCACGCTCCCTCCGAGAGGAACCTCACGTCACGATGCCCATATTTGGACTGTAAACTTCCTACAGGAAGCCGGTGTCTGAGGGTCCCCGGCGAGCAGAGATTTACAGCGGCAGTGAATGTTTGCAGTCTGTCTCTTTTACTAACTTGCACATTCAGCAAATTGAGAATTAACTATTAGATTTTGATCTTCACTTCAGTTACGTAATCTGACTTTTTCTACACATTTCCGTAGACAGATAAACACCATAAATCGAATACAGTAGGTAATAGACGACCCAAAATAGACTATTATTTTTTTTCCTGTCAAAGTAAATTTAAAGTAATTTTATATGCTTACATCTTGTGTTCATGCTTACTCGTCTGCGCATCAAAATCACATTAACCCCTAAAACAACAATAACACACCAACACAAGTCCAGCTATACGCCTACCTGAGTAATCCAATGTTAGAGGGTGTCAGACTGTATATTAGAATATATTCGTATACCGTTTATTTAATAATTTTCGCTCTGCACTGGTGCTCGCTGCGCCCTCGGGCTTGTTTACTGTCCCAACAGTTCCCGAAAATGACGTACTGACGCGCGTGACGTGGACGCCGTTGGGGGCGTGGTCAGCTGTCAGTTTCAGGAGTCGCTTATAAAAACGAATCGGGATTCCGATCCACACGAACAAGCGCAACAGAGCAAATCAAACGAACATCGTTCCCTAAGAGCGTTCACTTTCACCAGACGGGCTCTTAAGAGATATTCGCGCTATTCTTTACATCTCTGGGACTCCGGTTCATTCAAGAGGAGCATCGACACAGAGTGGAACGGGACGGAACGCCGTTTTATTGACTGTCATCGTCCTTCGCGCTGTTTTTCAAGGCTTTTACACTTGAAATAAAGTGGACATTGAACTGTCAGCCACATTAGGTGAGAAGCCTATTTTTTGCCTTTTTCCCCAGAAGAACTCTATGAGTACGAAAATGGAGCAGCCGTTTTATCACGACGACTCGTTTCTGTTGGGTTACGGTCACAACGACGCGGCACTACACGACTATAAACTCCAGAAACAGAGCATGAACTTGAACCTGGTCGATACTTATCGGAACCTCAAATCGGATCTGTATCAGACCAGCAGCGCCGATATGGGCTCGCTCAAACTGGCCTCGCCGGAGCTGGAGAGGCTCATCAGCCAGAACAGCAACGGGGTGCTGACGACGCCCACCCCGGGCCAGTATCTCTACGGCCGGGGAATCACCGACGAGCAGGAGGGCTTCGCGGACGGCTTCGTCAAGGCTCTGGATGATCTTCACAAGATGAACCAGATGCCCCCGCCCAACGTGTCGATTGGAGCCGGCGGCGTGACGACGTGCTTGACGACCGCGTCTGTTTTTGGCTCCTCCCTGCAGTCTGAGTCTCCCATTTACACGACGCTGAACGCGTACTGCCCAGCAGCGCCCAGCCACCCGTCCACCACCATCAGCTACCTGCCGCCGCACGTCCAGCAAAGCCAACACCCGGAAACCGCGCAGGCGTTCCAGCACCCCGGCGTCCTCCCGCAGCGCTTCGTGAACTTGAAAGAGGAGCCCCAGACCGTTCCCGACATGCACAGCAGCGACGGCTCGCCACCCATGTCTCCGATCGACATGGAGAACCAGGAACGCATCAAGGCGGAACGGAAGAGGCTCCGGAACCGACTGGCGGCCACCAAATGCCGCCGGCGCAAACTTGAGCGCATCTCGCGGCTGGAGGAGAAGGTGAAGGTGCTCAAGTCCGACAACGCCGGGCTGTCCAACACAGCCTCCGTTCTGCGGGACCAGGTGGCCCAACTCAAACAGAAGGTCCTGAGGCACATGAACAGCGGCTGTCAGCTAATGTTGACCAGCAAGATGGAAGCGTTTTAAACGCGGTTGGACTTTTACGCAGATATAACACTGGAAATCGTTTATGTTCTACGACTGAACGGAACTCAAAAGCCCTCAGACGAGGCGCTTCGGACACGTTCTGGTTTCCGAAAAAAAACGAGCGAACCCGCGAAACGGAGCCGGATGGAACGGACTCTGAGCCCCCAGAGACAGATGGGAGTCAAGAGCAAAGTGGAAAGGCCAGTCGCCGCCTCGGTATCAATAATGTGTTTTTTTCATCATGGTCAACTGTGTATTTGATCATGTGAACGCATTGTCGTGCTGTCCCAGAACTCATAACTTATTGTACCTACTAATCAGGTTGATCCTGACGCTATATGTTAACGATGTCACATGTTTACAATGTCTTCTTTTTATGTGTGCGATGTTTATTTAAGTAAAGATTTTGAAATATAACTTTCGAGTGTATGGCTTGTTCATTTGCGTTGTTTATATGTCGGTTTCAAGCAGTTATGTAACAATTATGCTGCCTGTTCCTCGAAGTAACTCACCCACAAAACGTTCTGAAAGAAAAGAGACCGAGCGAATAATGAATGAATAATTATCATGATGTTAATGTACACTGCTTGTAGACTGATCAGCTGTTTTTGGGGATTGAGTATTAGCGCTTCCTGCGTTTACGCGTTCACACAAGGGACTCTAGGCCTCTCCTGCTGACGTCAAGCACATCCATATATGGTAATTTTTTGGGCCTCGTACGTCACTCTCCGCCCACAAGCCCTTGCGGAGTGGTTTTATTGCTCCAGGAACAGCGGGGCTGGAGAGAAGAGAGGGGCTTTCCGAAGTTGGACAAGACCACTGTGAGCATGTGGGATGGGGTGTGTGTGTGTTTCCACAGAACTTAGTGGGTTGAAGGGTTACAATGATGCCACTGCCAATAATCGAAACTTATCTTTCAGAATATATCCAAAAACCTTTTATATAATATATAAATAATAAATACGATGCACACACACACACACACACATATATATAATAAATACGACACACACACACACACACATATATATATATATATATATATATATATATATATGTATGTGTGTGTGTCGTATTTATTATTTATATATTATATAAAAGGTTTTGTATGGTAAATATAATTGTCTGAATAATTTATATATATGGTATATATAAAGTCAAATAAAAATTATTCAGACAATTATATTTACCATACAAAATATCTTTATGGAACATGGTCTTTACTTAATATCCTAATGATTTTTGTCATACAAAGCCTCAATAATTTTGAACCATGCAATGTTTTGTTGTTTATTGCTACAAATATAATATATACACATGGTGCTTATATATACAGTCAAACCAAGTTAATTTATATAGGTGAGAATAACAAAATAAAGTAAACGGTGACATATTATACTCAAAAATCTTCATGCAGTGGACTAACTGATAAACATTTGGGACCAAAAATGATTTAGACACTACTTAATAGCTAATGTGATCTTTTTACACCGCAAATAAATAAATAAACAAGGAATTGCTTGGTTTTCCCCAATAACTTGTAAAATGTAATTGTACAGCCTGCTTAAAGTAATTAATTTAGATATTCCACTGATTTCATTACATACCTTTATTTCAAAGTTATCTGACAATGTCAAATTGAATTTGTTGTGACACAGTACAATTTTCTAGCAAATAAACTGTGATAAAGTGAGAAAGGCTGAATGTGTCTGAATAAATATTTGTTTGACTGTATAAATATATATATATATATATATTTTTATATACATATGCATACATACAATATGAACACAGACACAGTAAGCAATGGGTCTATATACAATACATAGTTTATAGTAGGCCTACTGAAATTTGATCGTATTTGACTATTTATAATTACGCTATTATTTAGTTTAAATTGTGTCTTATTATCATGCACAAACAAACAAACAAAACAGTTTGCTTTATTCAGAGATATTACAGGTCAAAAAGAGGTCAGGGACAAAAATGCACTGTCAACATCATTAGTTTTATATTTAGTTAGGCTAAAAAATATGTAAAGAGATCAGATTCAGTAAGCCTGAATTTCAATGCATCTGTAAATATGAACAGGACTTGGAAAAAACTGCTTAAATTGGTCACATAGACAAAATCGTTGACAAATCGTTACATGCTGGTTAAAATCCATTCATTAATTTAATATTTATTAATTCAGCAGAGATGTGTTACTTGGAGTTTAATAATTATAACAGAAGACTAAATCCTTTGCCGCATTAGCAGAAGAAGCTGCTCCAAATTCATGGTATTACTGTGTGTCTTGGTGCTTTGGGTGTCTTCAGGAGCTGAATGAATCTTTTGGGAAGTGCCTGTGACCTCTGGAATGACTGGACCGGAGGCGCGCACGGCAGGGGCGCGCGTAGGTGGCGGACGCGCGTGAGCTCTATAAAGAGAACCAGTCTGGCGCTAAAATGAAGAGCATTAGCATGAAAACATGCGACCCTGAACTTTCTGAATGAATTGCCTCAATAACCGATCCATTTATTACAACCCTAAAAACAATATGTTTTATGACGTGCTGTGAAAGTTTTAGATGGTCATAAAAATAGGCCACTAGTATCAACGGGCCAAAACCCGAAGCAGGCTCTAAAACGTGTGGGACGTTTGTTGTTGTGCAGCTCGCTAGAAAGTGGGCGCGGGGTTTTTTACACGGTGAGAAAAGCCCACTCGGGTCCACCTGTCACTGACGTCAGTGACCCACCTGCGTGTTTTTCTGCTCGCTCTCGAGGTGGAAATGGAAGGAAGCCACTTCAAAGCGCTAGAGGCAGGCGCGCGCACACACGCTCTTGGCGTGTTTTGGAGATTTTAAAGGTGCACCTCACCGTTAATCGTTTCATCTGACACATCAACAAAGTTTCGTGAGTGTTTCTTGTGGAACATTCCCACCTCCTCTCTCATTTAAATTGGCTTGTTCCGTTCTAATGTTTACTGTTAACATGAGGTTCAGCAAATAACCCTGTTTATCTACTGCATGCTAACGGAGTAAGCTATTTTCGCCAAATGTGCGAGAAGCTAGTAAATAACTTTAAAAATAGCAATGGGCAGTATATGGTAAAGCTATTTGCACTAACCACCTACGATAATAAAATAATATATCCAGCCTGGCCTCATGAAAAGGCGTATAGCAAGCCAAATAAAAGAAAACTCGTGGTATTGATTGGCGTGTATGTAATACGCAGTTTTCACGTGCATATGATACGCATCCACCCACAATAATCGCGTAGCATATACAAGACTGGAACAAACCCTTTACAACAAATTAACCATTATTATAGTAAAGGTGGGCCTAACCATGTTTTTTGTTTGCTTGTTTTTGATAATTTTTTAATATTTTTTTTTTATTAGCATCTTTATTTTCATTTGTATAACCACAGTTTTACAACAAATAGCCTACCATGTTTAAACTTCGGTTAGTCTAGCAAAACTATGGTTATTTTGTGGTCATCATAGTAATATGGTTAATGTTAATAAGGCAAATATGCCATTGCTTTTACTTTAAAAATAATTTAGTTTAGAATTTTTTTTTGTAATTTAAGAATTGAATTCTTCAAATTACATAAAGTTATAGCTTCTTCAGTTCAATGCTTTGGCTTCACCAGTAAACTGCACACACGTTTCTAAAGACTCTCTTATTGCTGTTTATTTTTAACTATTTATTTTTTTATGAGTTAACCTGAAACTGTTTCTTTTTTTCGTATTGAAGGTGAGCTCTAATTTCCCCTTTTCAGTTAAATTGATATGAGAAAGGCTCACAGGCCTGTAAAAGAGCAGCGCTCATGAATGAGTCAAATCTCATTCAGCAAAGTTTCACAACAGAACCTGTGTGTTATTTTTATCCTGCCTTTGTTACGAGCCTGAAGAGTTTCAGAGCTTGATGGAACAATTATTCTTCTTACTTCCTCTATTTTATGTGTAATGGACAAGAGAAGCTTTTCAGCGCCTTCTGTACACGCGCACACACACACACACACACACACACACACACACACAGGAGAAACATCAGTGACTGATGACGACAAAATGTGGGCTCATCTCCTCCATCGCACACAGTTTTGCACATTTCATCTCTCTCTCCCACTCACATACTGTAAATCTCTCCTGTAATCTCATGAATATTCCTTCTTGTCCTTTTCCAAAACCACAAGATGAATGCTGAGGCTCAAATTGTGACACTTTCCATCAAACACCCACCGACACGGCTGCTTCAGATCAACACGGCTGTTACACCATGCTCTCAGACCCTCATCGATGCCTCAGACGAGTTTGTTTAGCTAACCTGTGAGTCAAAGCCGAGGTAAGATAGAAGCATAAAAATGAACATTAAATCATGCAGTTAAATGTGTTCCAGCAATTCCAGAAAATCAATCTTTCAAGATTAAAGCCTTGATTATGCTTTAATGGCCTACATAACTAGAATATTATATGGCTTAATCACAGCTGTGTTGATACTCAGTAAACATTATTCTTTTTTGATTTGTCAAAACATAGTACCATGATTTAAATGTTACATATTGTTTATTTATTTTTTCACTTTTACTGATTTCCATCAAATGAGTAAACATCATTAAAACTAACGTAATTAGAAATAATTTCAGTAACTTAATAAAAATCCATGTAAAAAAAGGTTACCAGCTGACTCAAATAAAACAACTTATGAAATTTTACTAAAACTAAACTGAAAAATATACGCAAATTAAGGCTATTATAACTAAGAAATGTTATTAAAAACAAAACAAATAAAATACAACATAACACGACAAAATTATTTTATCAATCTAAAAATAAAAGCTATTAATACAAATGGTTTATAAATAACAAGAGCCACTATAAATAGACTTCATCAACAGTTTCAGTTCATTTAAATCTCATGAGGGCCATGGGAGTTTTTGTAGTAATGTATGTGGGTCAAAATATGTTAAAGGTGACTTCAGCATTAAAAAAATAAATAAATAAAGACTTCACTTAATAATGGATTCATAGCGGCATCTAGTGGTTTGCTACAAGTGCAATAAAACCATTGAACATGAGGCTAAACGAGGCTAAGATGTTAACTGGAGAATTGCTACTTCTCATTAAGTAGGATAATACATAAGTAATACATACTGTTCTACAAATAGGCCTACATTTATGTATTTAATGTATTGTGAGTACTGTTTTAATGTTATGCTGATTAGATAGCTAGCCTATAGCAACCCAGTCGCACGGCTGGTCAGGGACACGAATATTCCATGATTTTCGTAACTCCAGCACGAACGTAAAACTACGATTCGATTGGATGCATCTTTTCGTTCTGGATTCACGAAAGTCGAGTAAGAATCGTGTCAGTACCACGAAAAAAAAACGTGCGACTGGCCTTATTTAAGTTCAATAATTTATTGTAAATTCGGCAGTTAACAGCAAATAAGAGGTATTTTATAAAACGAAGCGTTTAAAAGAACAAATTCCAATTTTATTTATTTATGAATCAGAGACATGTAAGATCAGAATAGATACACATTTGTTTGATCGCTGCAGCCACAGATTAGCAGAACATCAGATCGCTCACAGTGACGTCATTTACATACAAACAAAACATGTCCTCGCGCAACCCGCCAAAACTACCAACTATAGGTCTACACTCATTCTATATTCAAACACATTTTACAATATTCTCTCATTTTGTATCTTTACATTATTATTTTATAATGTATATCAGTGTAAATGCTGGATCATATGTTTTCAAAATACGCAAAATATTAACACCATGTACCGATAATGACAAACACAACTGTGTAATAGATGAAAGTGACGTTACAGATTATGAGAAAGATTACCATATATACCACAGTTATAGAAACAATTGACCACAGCAACATTTAACTTTAAAGTGAACAAAAAATCCCATAAGAATGTTGATGTGCTTTAATGTAGAGCGCAACTACGCTGAAGAAACCGTTCAAACCCATTTTGGGTTGGAACTGTTTCCTGAAACAGGAAAATTCGGTAGATTAACACTTTACAATAAGTTGAATACATAAAGGTGTGTGAACTCAATAAAGCAAGATTTTCAAAAGCAAGATTTTTTTAATTAGTCATGCCATGGTTGGCAGGTCTGCGTAACAAAACAAGTCCAGTTGCTGCAACTAGCCCAATCACCACCCAAACTAGCCTAATAACGTTCTGTTAAAATCTGTAACAACACTGGTCAGTGCATGTAGAAATTGAAATTTGCGTGGGGAAATATTTCGTCCTCACTTGACTTTCCTGATCTTTTGGATTTCATAGAAACGACATCATACAATTTTTAATTATCTTGTTACCACCTTTGTGTATTTGTGTATAGCCTACACCTTTTTTTTTCAATGCGGTAAATCTTACCACACTTTTTAGCATGAACTAACTTTTATTACAGCATTTATTAATCTGTGTTAATGTTAATGTCTGTTCACAGTGCAATAATATTAACAGAATTCCAAAATGATTAATTCATTTAAATTAACAATAGAAACCTTATTGTAAAGTGTCCTTCAGACCTAAATTCAACTTTGGATGTTACCTTAAACTGGTTAAAATAAGCAGAATTGGATGTTGCAGATGTAGCTTTAGTCTACAGAGGACTGTGTTACTGTAGAAACCTCGCTGCGTTAGATTACAGTAAACTCAACTGATAAGATAAAACACTCATTAACACACATCCTTCAGATCTAGGACACGGCTCTCCTAGAAGCCGCTCCCGCTGCCCTCCATGTCACTGGCGAGTATGGAGCGCTTGCGCATGACGGCGTTGACACTGCTCTTACGGGCCTTTGGTGGCGCTGTGGCGCTGCGCTTCAGGGGCCCCGCGGGAGGGCAGGGAGCTCTGTACTGTGGCAGGCCACTCTTGGTGGTGTCAAGCTCTTCGGGGTCTCCTTCCTGAACCCTCAGAGCGGCGATCACCTCTCGATCAGATGGGCTGAGGGTCAGACACCCACAGCTATTGCCTTCAACACCGTCTTCCTCCCCGGGGTCGTCTTCCACCATCGTGAAAGCGTCTCCCCAAAGACTCTCGCAGAGGTCTCGGCCGTGCTGGTACATCTGACCAACAAAACACAGATGCATGTGAGAGCACAGTTCTTCTAGATGAAACCTGACAGCAGAAGATAACAGCTCACGCTAATGCTGCTACAGTGGCCTCTTGTGGCAATGCTGAGAATGCAGGGCGTAATTGATTTCTATTAAACATTTTGATGACATAAAATAAAAATGAAAGAGAATAAAAGGAGAATACAAATGCAGTAAATTTACATAAACATTAGAACAATAAACAAACAAAATCAAACTGAGCTCTTCAAACCACTAAAGACTGTCCATTTATCTAATTTTAGTTATTTATTTTTAATTTATTAAATGTAAAATATGTACATGTAAAATATGATCATATCAGCCAGTGTTCACCTTTTATTTACAACATTTTTTTTTTACATTTATGTTTATTGAAATAAAGCGATAAGTAAAGCAAAATATAGCATATTCGATGAAAAGGTCAACTTTAAACTGTAATCTTTACCTAAATTAACTGAGTTTATGTTAAAGCACTAAAATTACTAAAAAAAGGAAACTAAACAGAAGTATGTCTAAAAAATAAACACTTAAATGACAAAAACACAACAAAATGACTAAAATGAAAGCTAAAACAAAAAATATAAAAATTTCGTAAATACAATCACAGTAGCCTTTAAAAATAATACTGCTGTTCTCTATATTTCACTATTGTCTACTGTATTGAAAAACAGAAAATTAATTATTCACTACTGAAGACAGTGCTAAAATAAAAATACATTAAGAATCTAATTACAGTAAATATTATCCTCATTAAGTGTTCAGTCATTAACCGGGAGATAAAGCACATAAGAAGTTAAAAAAGTAATATGAAGTGCACAGATGCAATTATGAGTCATGTAGCATTGAAAATATTGTTTAATGATGATAAAACATCTCAGATCTTCTGCTAATGTTGTTAATCATTATATTCACACATCAGCGATCCACGCATAATAATGCTCTTTGAATATAGAAACACACATACACACACTTTCTCTCATTATTAGCTGCGATTTTCACCCCTCAGAACATGTGAAGTGTGTGTGTGTGTGTGTGTTTCTGTCACTCACGCTTGTGCACATGTGATGATTACATTGATTATGATTTCTCACTGTCAGCAGCGTTTCCATAGAGACAGTGATCTCAAATCTCTAATTACTTTCTTAATTCATGTTGCATACTGAATCATTCTAAAGAAACAAAATAAAGACTTCATGATCCTTCAACAAAATCATAATAATAAGGATCACATGACCAGCTAAATTCTTCTTGCTTTATCTTGTTATGATTTTACAAGATTCACTGATTAAAGATTCCAGCTGCCCGGTTAAACATTAAACACTGCTGCAATGTTTTTTCAATGTTGAAACAACAAACAGCATTCTCTCAAGCACTTGGTGTTGAAACTGTCACACAGAAAGGCAGGACACACTGATTCAATCACACTCTCTCTTTTCACATGTTCAGCATGTCAGTGGTGAGAAAGAGTGACATGAACTGACATCTTCACTCCGTGTGTGTGTGTGTGTGTGTGTGTGTGTGTGTGTGAGGTTCCAGCTGTGTCCAGGCCTGGAGTCACAGCATCTCTTCACACACTCTCTCCTAGGTGCTTCTGTTTTCAGTGATGTTAGCATCACTAATGCTAATGCTCCAGAGCTGGGTAGTAACTGATTACATGTCATTTGGATAATGTTATCAGATTAGAACTTTTTATGCATTAAATAATTACATATTATACACACAATAGCAGTAAATAATTCACTATTTGCTCATTTATTTATTGATTTATTGATTGACTCCCTAATTCTTTATTTTTCTCTTCTGACTTTTCCATTTTAAAAATAGTACTGCGTGGATTAGCATTTAGCTTAGACTATATTAGCAAATATTGTATAAATAAATGTGCTTTTGAATTTGAGATATTGTATGAAAATAATTGTGCAAGATATGTTTTACATTTACATTATACATTTTTATTTACTCAAACACGCATTCTTAAGCTTTAGTCTGACCATCGTCCTGAGCATTTGTGCTCCGGACATAAATAATTTCTGTATAGCAACACCCTGGCAACCACCCACATCCTATCAACTCATAGCAAAGCAGCTACTGCAGCTATTAGCAAGACAGCAATTTGGCAAAAAAAAAAAAAAAAAAATCAGAACTCTTTAGAAACACATTAAAAATATACTCGAAACACTTAACTGCATAGCAACACCCTGGCAACCATCCACAAAATTCTAGAAACGCAATGTGCCAGAAATACTAAGAAGAATGCTCACTATCAACCACTAATCAATACACTTTCTCACTCTAAATCAATCCAAAACACTCTGGCAACTGCATAGCAACACCCTGGTAATCACTGGCAACACCTTAGCACTCTCCAAACAACACCCTAGCAACACGGCAAAGTGTCAAAACAACTCAAAACACCAAAATAACCATGTACTGTATCAACACCTTCAAAACAAATTAAAGCAACTTATTAACCACTTGTCAACATAATGAAAACAAATCATAATATATACAACACCTTAGCAACTGTATAGCAACATCCTAGTAGCCACTCACAACACTCTTGCAAAACAGTGAAATGCCAAAAACTACTCAAAAGACCTTATCAAAACACTAAAAACATTTAAAAACATAGAAGTAACTGCATAACAACGTGGGGAACACCCACAACACCTTTGCACCCCTACAACAGCCTTGCAGTACATCAGAGTTTGATAAAAGCTCCTTATAACACAATTCACAACACACGAGCAATAGCCAAAAAGCTTTTCAGTTCACCTTAGAAAACACTTATCAACAATCAGAACACCTTAGCAACTGCAAAGCAACCACCCACAACAGCCTGGTAACACAGCAGTGTGGCTAAAACGCATCTCAACACCCTAACAACCACTCGTCAACAACCACAACACTTCAGCAACCACTTATCAACAACCAGAACAACTTAGCAATTGCTAATCAACAACCAGAACACCTTAGAAACCGCTTATTTACAACCAGAACACCTTAGCAACCACTTATCAACAACCATAACACCTTAGCAATCGCTAATCAACAACCAGAGCACCTTAGAAACCACTTATCAACAACCAGAACACCGTAACAACGAGAACACTTTAGCAACCGCTTATTAAAAACCAGAACACCTTAGCAACCACTTATCAACAACCAGAACATCATAGCAACCACTTATCAACAACCAGAACACTTCAGCAATCACTTATCAACAACCAGAACAGCTTGGCAACTGCTTAGCAACATCCCGAGCACCTTCTTAACGGCATCACAACACCTGGCAAACACCCAACACAAAGTAATGTGCCAAAATACTACTTAAAACACCTTAGTGACCGCTTAGCAACAAACTCAAAACACATATATAGTATAGCTTAGGAAAAAACATAAACCTTTGCAACTGCATAGCAACACCCTGGTAACCACCCATAAAACCCTAACAATTCAGTGGCAAATACTCCATAGAACACCTTAGCAACCACATATCAATATTCAGAACACCTTAGCAACTGCATAGCATCACCCTGGACGACTCCACTGTGATAAAGGGTTTTGCAGAGATATCACTCACTTCAGACAGGTAAAGCTCCAGTAGTGAGTGTGTTTGTCTGATGTCTGGCATGTTACCTGATGGTACGGCACACAGCTGCTGCTGCAGTTCTGTCCACGTGGGTCAGTGCTCCAGTCCCGAGCACATGTCATGTCCATTTTACAGGCCTCGTACCTGTAACAGTGACACACGTCATCGCAGTCATCTACCAACTTTACCAACAACTAGACTGATCACTGATGAAGAACTTGCATTGCATGCAGCTCAATACTGTCAATCTAAGCTGTTTATCACACAAAATTATGACCAGAAGATGAGGGGCTATGGCCTCACCAGTCTCTGCAGAAGCTGTGACACAGAGGCACCGCCTTCAGGGAGGAGTCGCGATGTGGGTGTGGCCAGCGAGCGGCATCAGGAGAACAGCGGTAAAAACAGACGACACGCTTCAAGAAGGACTCACAACTACAGAGAGAGAATGGTAAACAAGAGTTCAGCTCTTGGTAAACAAGAGATTAGCTTTTTAGCGGGTATATATATATCTCAATACTAACACCCTGAGGAGAACAATAATAATATATATATATATATACACATACAAAGTGTCACAGAAGCACAAACCACACCCAAATGTGAGTAAAAACAAACCAACAAATATATGAAGAAAAAATATGCATAAATAAATTAATAAGCAAACATGACAAAAATAAAAAAAAATAAAAATTATTATTATAAATTATTATAAATATAATTAATAAATAAACCTTGAAATGAAAAAAATTTTATCATAAAAAAAGAAATTAAAAAAGGAGTTGTATTAAAAAAAACTAAATATATTAATAAACACACATTAAAATAATAAACAAACAAACATACAAACAAGGACTGAAAATAAATAGACATTAAAAAAAAGCTGTATTATCAA
>JAUCNO010001440.1:2211080-2221518 GCA_032353835.1 Enteromius viviparus
AGTAAACGAACAAAATGATATATTATTTGTATCATTAAAAATGTTTTGATTTTTCATGGTTACGTTCATCGTCTTTGGGGTCATATTGAAAGACCTTTTTTGTAAACAAGAAATAAGGACCTTATAAGGGTTAAAATAAGTCAGACTATCTGCCATAAGCCTGGCTTATTTGGTAAGCTTGTTTTATGGAACAGGCCCCTGTTGGATATCTGTATTGTTATTTAATTGTTATTTAATAAAATATATAAAATATAAATTAAATAAATGTTAGTTGAAAAAGAAATCAAGTAAACAGAAACATAAAGTAATATAAAAGACAAACAGAACAAAATAACTTATTTTTAACAATATTAACTAAAATTAAAAATAGAACACATAAATAAAAGAAATAAATAATTACTGATTTAAAATAAATGTATAAGACACTAATGAAAATGACAAACACAAGACAAAAATAGTACTTTAATAAATAAATGAAAATAGAAAATATAAGCTATATAAAGTATAAAGCTGCTTTAATACAATATGTCTTGTGCAAAGTGCTTTACAAATAACTTGAATTGAATATATGAAAGCCTCTACTGTCTTTCGCTGCAGTCGTTTCACTGTAAAACTGTCAGGAAGATGGCGTTTAATCGCATGGACCCGAGCTGTGCGGTGGGTTTCTACGCCAGAAGCAGAGCAGATTTCCAGACTCTGTGTTCAGACGTCACTAAGGTGAGCCAAAGACGAGCACAGGCTACAAAACCAAAACAAATCAGCATATATTATACGTCTAAAATCATGCAATGTCTAACTTTCCCTCTGTCTTTCCTTCGATGGACAGGCTCTGACGTCATCCGAGGAGAAATACCCCATCTTCACGTTCGTGGAGGGTCATAATAAGGAAGACATGAGCTGTACGTCAGACTCAGTCACTCATATAAAAACCAAAGACAGACCGGGCCGAAGCAAAAAGAAGAGCAGCTTGGAGGAGTTTGTGCTCTTGTGACGCACAGACTCTGTACTTCCTCCAGTTACAGTCATGTGATCAAGATTGCCAAAATGATTCCTATTTTGTTTGTCAAAAACGTGGATGAATGTAGGTGCTTTTGCTCTCTTGAGTGTTTTTTTAATAGATGGCTGCTGTCGTTGTCTTGTTTTTCTGTAGTTGTTGAGTATAAAGGTACACACAGGAGGATGTGAGGAGCTCGCTGAGCAGGTGGCTAAGCAGATTACATGTGTTTGGTGTGACGCTAACCACAGCAGACAGGACAGATGAGAGGTGCAGACGTTACTCTTTGACCGGCAAACATGGGATTTAGCTGCTGTTAACACTCTTCCATGTGTACTACTGTATAAACAGAGTTTTTATATGAAGGTAATGTTTCAGAGATAAAATACATTGAGTCTGGGTCACGTATGACATTAGATTTTTATAGCTTTCTTTTTTTTTTTTTTAAGATATTTAATTTCCTGTATTATTGATTTTCTTAAGAGTTGCTTCTTAGAGTTTTCAATGTTTTTTGGGGTTTGTTTTTTGCATGAAAAATAAATATTTTTGTAGATTTATGAAGACGTTCAACTTTTCCGGTTAAGCAACAAATCAGCTGTTCACACAAGCAACTACTGACAATCAATATCAGTTATTAACATTAATTCAAAATTAATTAGATTTCTTAATGTAACTAAATATGTTAATAAAGTTTGTTTTGTTGTAGAGATATATTTATTCATATTGATTATTTATTTTCATTTCATTACATATTTATGATTTACTAACTGCATTTACCTCTTACACTGAGGTCTGTAAAGCCAAAGAGGAAATTATACATGAACATCCACTCAAGTAATATTTGCAACTGAGAAACTTGTAGATACTTTACTAAAAAAAAAAAAAATTGTTAATACCTGACATTCCAAGCCCTGAACTTTAAACATGGAAAAAAGAGTAAAACGTTTATATAATAACTGGTATGTGGGCAGCATAACCTGTGCTGGAAAGTGACCCTCAGCAGAATTGGACACCAGTTTAGCACCAACCCTAATCAAGCACACCTGCTCCAGCTAATCAAGTCTTTTAGGCTTGTTTTTTAAAACTGCATGATTTGTGTTTTTAGAACAGGGTTAGAACTGCTTCGCCATGGCCCTCCAGGTACTGAATTTGACGCCCCTGGAGTTGTACAAGCAGCATCTATTACAGTGTACATCTTTGTGCAAATGCAAGTAAATATGTTTCTCCAATGTTTCTCCATCAGTTTCATGTTTTGGTCATGGATGAAGACCATTGGTTCCCAGTTCTGGTCTTAGAGTATGCTAAACTCTGCAAATTTTGTACGCCTTCCTAATCCAGTGGTGTCCAATTCCTGATTTGCACCAACTTTAATAAATCAGCTGATCAACGTCTTCAGGTTCACTCAAAACGTTAAAGTGTTGGAGCTAAACTCTCCTGAACACTGGCCCTTGAGAAGCAGGATCATAGGAAAACTCTGTCCTAAGACAACACATGATCCTTTTCATCAGTTTGTTTTTTTGTTTTTTCAGATGAGTGAAACCTCCAAAATGTGTATTGTTAAGGGTTCTCAGAATTCTCAGAAATAAAAAAGGTACAAAAGCTGTGACTGTGCCGATAACTTTAGAGATACACATTTATAATTATTAGGTTCAAATATGTACACTTTAAAGGTACAAATAGTTGATGAATCAGGCCTGACACCGTTGAACCCCACCTGGTCCAAGGTTTCAGTCGGCTGGAGCGGCTCTCATATCTCTACCGTACTGCTTGAAGTACAAGTGTGAGTGATACTGAAGCTCCGGAAGCATCATCCGAATGCAGAAGCCTTGATCCTGCAGCGACAGGTTCCCTCGGACCTCGTATCCTACGATAGTGGCTGTCTCTGTCTGCCACGGGCGCAGCAAGTCCTCCAGCTCTCCCAGAGGAACCTCAGCCCTGGACACACATTTCCGTCGTATATCCTCTGTAAAGACCCTGAGCCGTCCCACCTCCGCTTTCAATCTCTCCATCCCAAACTGAGCAGCCTTCTCCCAGAACACCTGCACAAAGAAGTCATAGAGCAGCGTGTCTAAGACGTTCCACGATCGCAGTTTCGCCTGCAAGTTCTTGTCCAGCTCCATCACGCTGTTTCCAGCACGAACGTTGAGCCGAAGGTAAGCCAAATCCTCATGCTCCAGTCCAAGAAGAGCCCCCAGGAGAACCAGGGACTCGTCGAAGTACTCGGCAATCATCACCAGGTGAAAAGCTTCCTCCAGTTGGGCCAAGTCCTCCGGCCAGGAGCCGTTCCACTTCTGATTGTTGAGCCCCAAGTCAAAGCTCATTGGGTTCTTGGCAAGACCATTCCCAGGTTCCTTCACGTCCCAGAAGGTCTCTGGAGAGTCCAGGAAGACAGAGAGAGCAGATTTGCCTTTGCTGACAGCGGCTCGGTGCGCTGTAAAGAAGGCTGGGACGGTGGAGGTGTAGTACCCAAAGACTGACTCGAAGGTCTTGACCGGGTCTCGCAAGAGCGTGATGAAGACAGCGTTCTGGGGCATCACCTTCCTCACCTCCCTCAGGTCCAAACGCATGTGGCTGCAAAGCAAGTCGAACTGAGATGAACCTTCAGGCAGCTCGTCCACAAACACCGCTCTGAATCTGAGACGGAGAGAGAGAGAGAGCAAGAGTGAAGAACTTGTTTGGTTTAAAGCTCATTACCCTTGAACAGTGGTTAATGATCTGAAGAGGGAGATCAAGAATACACTGTTAATGATGACTGACTTGATCCATCCACTCTCAGAAAAGGTGCAAAAGATGTCATTGTAGCAGTACCCTTTCAAATAAAGTTACTTTTAATTTATCCCTGAAGAGTGCATATGGGTGTCATAAAGGTACATTAGTACCTAAAGCTGGGGTCACCAAGTTTAGTCCCGGTGTCTTAGCAGAGTTTAAATACACCTAAAGCATCTAATTAAGGTCTTAATAGGTATGCTTGAAACGTCCAGACGGGTGTGTTCGAGCTAAAGTTGGAGCTAAACCCTGATTTAAAAAAACAAAAACCCAAACAATAGAAACCATCACCGCAATTCTCACGGTTTCCATTAAAATATGATTATGAACCATTACATTTTTCCAGTAAAACCATGACAAAATTTTCTTTTGTAGTGTGTTTTGGGTTCTTTTCCAATAGGATTTAACACCAATAGAATCCATTACACACCAGTAGAGACCATTATACTTTCCATTAAAACCAATACAATTCCCATTAAAACGATTTTCTATTGTGTTTTGAGCAAGGCTCTATTGTTTTTTCAGCAGGGAACTCTGCATGACACAGGACCTTCGGGATTAAGTTTGATAACCCCCCTGCCCTGACCTAAAGAGTACTACTAACTAATACTACTAACCTTCAGAAGGGTATCGCCCCTATGAAAACCTTATTTTTAAGTGTAGTGATACAGTATATGCCATTTTTAGGTAAGTTTTAGGGCAACATTCATTGGCTTTTGTTTACTAGTGATTTTTGGCAACCTAGCATGGGTAGCTAAATAGTGAATATCAGAAAGACTGTTTAGCATTACTCTGTGCAGTTACTAATGTGCTGTCAAAGTTCTCTTTCTGCATTTACAGCCATTAAATATAGCTGTGTATGCTAGCAAAACATGCATGAATCATGAGTTGTTTTTTTTGTTTGTTTTTTTGATGCCCTTTGAATTTTTCAGTTAGCCTATACCTAGTTTGCTGCCAAAAGCTTCTTTCTCAACTGACAGACAATCCAAAATAGGCATGTATGCTAACAAACAAACTCTTGATTAGCTTGGCTCCTTTTTCAGGTCAAGATGCTAGCCATGTATGCTAACGGAGCGCACTGCAAATAATCCATTTAAGAATTCCTCTACATTATAGGAGATGAAGGTTCTTCAGCGTGAAATGGTGATTCAATAGCATCTTTAGCATGGTAAAGTTTGCCCCATGCGGTCAAAAATCCACTTTTCTCCATTCAAAAGAAGCTGTATGCTAAGCAATGCATCAATCGTAAGTATTTCATTACATTACAGTTGATGTGTTTGGGATGGGCTTGGCTTTGTCATTTGTTGCCTTAGATTGATAAGCTTGGTCTTGGTAACACCTTGGTGAAAGACTATTTTTCTCCATCTGTTGTTTTTGACCCAGAATATTCACTAATGAAGAGTGCTATCTACTTCAGACTAAAAACAGCAGCAGCAGGTCATGCACTTCTAGTAGATCCTGCACCATGCACCTCTGAGATGAATGGGAACAGGTAACAGAGTGCTCTAACATATAATCAAACATAGATACTGTCACATTGCTGGAAATGTGATGTGTGTGATGCGCTGTGCTCATTTTACCTGTCCGGGTAGTTAAACTGGTAGGTGCGGGAGGGAAAGGCAAAGGTGGCGCTCTCTCGTTCCCCGAGTCGAAACAGTATGTTCTGGATGGTGCTGCTGCCGGTCCGGTGGGTCTTCAGGAAGACCACGGGTGGATGAGCCCTCTGCTGATGGGCTCGGGCTGTCGGCGTGTGTTTGGGCGGGTGGTGTGTGTTTGGAGTGAGAGGTACCGTATGTTTCTCAGCAGGTCTTCTCTGGTTCCTTCTGTCGGCTGTAGGTTTTAGATCAGGGGCTCTGTAGGAGAATAAAACAGGCCAATTAAATGTCATCACATTCCTTCACCCTAAACCAGGCCGGATTACTTCCTAATGACCTGCTTTCTGGTGAACACCTGAGTTGCTCAACCAAAGAAACCACACAATGTGATGTGCACCAGCCACCAAACAAACAAACATTATTCTAATTCATTTAAGCCTTTCTTTTAATGCTCTCTTAAATACTGTCCCTTTTAACCCTGTGTTGTTTCAAGTATAATATTTTTTTTTTTAAGTATATAAAACTGTTTTAAATAGTATGCTTTGTTAGTTACTGAATAAAAGCTTCTTCCAGATGTGTATAGAATATAAAAAAAACTATTAGGGTTTAATTTATATTTTAAGTGGTTTTTTTTATATATATATATGTTCCTCCTCTTTATTCTTTTAATTTAATTTTTTTAACTATTTTGGTTGCTAATATTATAACCTTTTTTTATGTCTATATAGAACAATAATAGCTGAAATAAAATAAGCTAAAGTTTTTATATTATATATATATTTTTCTATTTCAGTTAATGTTCATTTTATTATTGTAATGTTATATTATATTCAGCTTTAATGCATTGTGAGTCATTTTGGACTAATGCATGATTAATGCAGATAGTAAATAAGTTTTTTATTCAGACTTTCAATTAATTAAATTTACCCATTAATTCATTTATTTACTTTTTATTTATTATTTTATTATGTTTTTGTTTTTTGTAACCTGAAATTAAATTTAGTTTATCTTATTCCAAGTAACAAAATTATTGTTTTAGTTTTAATTACCAATAAACATCTCTCTGCGAACCCAACATGATGCTTTAGTGATGCCAGGTTTGAGTTTCTGAGTGAATTGTGAGTTATCTGGATAAAAGCATCTGCCGAATGCTGAAGTAAACGTACAATAAATGATTGTTTTGTAGTTAATGTGTCTCACCTGTTGTTCTGCAGCGAGTGTGTGGCCAGGAGCGTGAGGAGCAGTAGCAGCGCTAGCACCAGCAGTAAAGCGCCCACCCGGTGCCTCCAGAGCCAGCGCAGGCCCATCTCCACACCTCAGCCGAGCTACACGACTGTCAGGGGTCCGTCTGAGAGGTGAGGATTGTCTCTCATGGCCTCCTCTCACCCCTCTAATCCTGTAGACCGGATCAGACACACACACACACACACACAGCTTCTGTCAGTCCTCCACACACTGCTTTATATTCAGTATAAACTGGAAGCGAAGGACATTTGTACATGTATGAATTCAAACAGAATGAGCTGGTTAACTTGATCTAGTTAGCCCCTGCTGGTAGATGTGCTAACTACACCATTATGAGGGCAAAAGTTTCCTTACAGAAATCCTCATAGTTGTATTTTGCCCTTACAGAAATTAAGATCTTATAAAGCTCTCGAATCAAAGTCTTCTAAACTGATAATGTTAACACTCTTAATTCAAAATACATTGACTTCCTATGCTACAGAAGAGTTTGCGATGGCTGTGCGCCAGTTTAACCTAGTTCATTAGTTTGTTCACTACTAAGGTACTTGAATGCAAATGGTTCTTACATTGTTATTAATCAGTGGAGTCCTCTAGTGGTGCTGAGTGAAATCTGAGGTACTCTCTTGTCCTTCAGACGTGTGAAATTATTCACATCTCTGAGTGTTTGTTTGTACAGCAGGAACAACGAGTCTCATGCCATAAATGTTCCTCTGTTATGATATGAGCTAATTTCTATTGTTTTTTTTTGTAGACATGGTAGAAATGGTAGACAAATATGTGTCAAGTGCGTGTATGCAAATGAAGATTCCTCTCTACTATAATTGCTCTGATCCCTAATTCACTCGAAACCTAATTACAGCTTCTTTCAGTGAACTTTGATGACTAAATCTAGTTGGTTTGGTTTTGATTTATTTTATTAGCTGTCACCCTAAAATGGTAACAAAGTATATTTTACACAAAGAAGATAAAAGCTATTTTTTCTCCATTCAAAGTTTTTTTTTGTTTGTTTATTTTACTTGAGCACATTTTCCAAATTTTATAACAGTAATACACAGTTTTTTGCAATTTTGTTTTGTCAATTTTGTATATTGTATATTTACTGTATAATTTATAACTACAATAACCATAACTAAAGTACTTAATTTAAAAACAAATGAAAATGATACTTTTTTAAAATATTTTTTAGAAATTAAGCATAAATGTGCATTAAAAATGATGACAAATTCAAATAATGCATTTAGTAATAATTGTTCGCATTGCAGTAGACCTGACTCTCTAATATAATGTGTTGTTCTCCTTTGTATTCTGAGGTGACCTGTGCTGCGTGACCCGAACACGACTCACCCCTGCATGCTATGTCTGTAATTTACTACAAGAGCTGCTTTACTCTTTCACTGCTGACATTTCATGCCAACTCTAAAGGTCAGATATTCTCAACATGCACATCTGAATAGATTTTAAACCCACACTTTTAAAAGAGGCTTTCATGCATGAATGTGTCGCTCATCAGCACAGTTACACACCTTACTGATGAATTTCATCACTCAAGCCATATTTTACATAAAGCACCTTACAATAAGGTCACATTAGCTAACTACTAGTAATACATTTTTGTTATATTGACATTAATGAATGCATCAATGCAGTAAGCAGTCATGTTTACTATTAATATTAATTACTCAAGAAAATATTTATTAAATATGCCGTGTTCATTCACAACAGATACAAATTGTGCTTAATTTTTTTAATGCTAACATTAAGAGTATTCTATGCTTTAGATGCATATTGTTTATTATTAGTTAATTATAAATAATGTAGGTTACAAATGAGACAAGGCTATATCTTTTGCAATCATTTTTACTTTTACTAATGCATTTGTGACGTTTTCTTGCAGAATTCCCACTACTGTTATGTAAGGAAACACAAGGCATCATGAAGTGTCCAAAATGTTTGGGGTTCCCCGTATTCTCACTGATGCAATATGCAATATTCTTATTTAAGTCAGCAGAAGTCAAGGGCAGGATAATAAATACTACCAGAAACTACAACTTCTTTTTTCATGTTTTAAATAATGCCTGTAGTTTAAAAAAGGTCATTGAGTATCAAGAAAATGTTAATGGTGTTCATTGTCTTGATGATATTGACAGGTTTTCATGAGATTGTGTCTCATATCTTGCGTTCTGCAGAGGTGTTGGGCGAGGCGAGCACATTTCCAACGCCGTCCTGGAGTAAATACTGCCAGAAATATGTGTGGAATGACAGAAGAGCGATCGGTCCTGTCTGATCACGGCTGAAGGTGTGTTTCAGACTTAAAAGTGAAGTGTGTTGACAAGGTGTAAGCGTCTGATTTTGTTTTAGGTTTCTGAGCTTTAAACGATGAGACCTCTGCCTTAACCCACCCTCTGCTGAGAAACACACACTCACACACACTGATAAGTTTTTATTGTTGCTGTTACTACACACTTTCACCTCTGGCACACATCAGGCAGCGCTGCATTCTTCAAACGCTGCTAATAAATGTCATTGTTACGGGCGGATGCTTGGGTGACAGACGCTGAGAGCTGCAAAATCATCAATGTCCACTTACACAAAGAAAATATGCAGTCTCTAAAAATGTTTTTGATTGGTTAAAAGAATGTCGCTGCGCAAATAGATACCAAAATTCCAGTGAAATTTCATTATTTTTTATTTTAGTATACAGAAAAAAAAACTATAAATCTGTTTGAGTTGGTAAGTGATAACACAAATCGTTTTATTTTTTTACAGTCTCTAGTCACAAGGGTGAATGGAGACTAATTGCAGTAGTAGTTTTTAGACTATTAGGCAAAACTAGGTTTTCTAAAATGCTAATTAATATTAAAAATGCAAATGAAGAATGAATTAATTGAATATGCACTTGCAGATATTTTCTGAACATCAGATGATCTTTTTTGATTATGTTGGCATATAAGAGTTAATAAGTGTTACTTTAGTGTCAGTTATGTAATGTGTATATATATATATATATAATTTTCATTTTAGTTTAAGTAATTTTAAGTATTACTTTTTGAATATTTATTTAGCTTTATTTTTATTTCCATTTTAGTAATTGAACTTTATTTTTCAGTTAGGTGTTAAAACAACTTTCTAATTTAATTATTTTATAAAAATGTATTTCATTCTATTCTATTCTGGCTTCATTTTGGTTAAAAAAGACTACTGTCTTTAATCTTTAAAACTACTGGTATTTGTTTTAGTTCTAGGTAACAATATTTTATAAAAATCTGAACAAGATTGAATATTATACATAAACCCCCTCAGTAAAAACCATCAGGATATAGGTAACAGTAAAAGTACTTCTGAAATGGACGAGCAAACTCATTTTGATTGTAACACAATTTTACAGTTTTTACACCTATTAGTTGCTTATCAGTATGCATATTACTAAACTATTAGTTATTTATTAAAGCCCATATTAACGCCTTATCCTACATGACCGTATTCTACATCCCTAATCCTTCTCAATAATCATAATAATAAATCTTAATAACCATTAATAAGCAGCAAATTAACAATTTATTGAGGGAGAAGTCGTAGTTAATAGTTAACAAGTCTTACCTGTTCTAAAGTTTGAAGAGAAAGTAGATAAAGTTTTGTTATCAGAATCTACAGATGCAAATAGATAAGAAAAACCGTGTTTTGTGCTTTGAGTGTTTTATTTCCAATATAATCTAAAAGACGACGTATTTCGACGTAATTGTCCAAATTCTGTGTGCATGAATTTATATTCCTTCTTAGAGAAAAATGGTATCTGTGAGGATTTCCAGTCAGGATTTAGACCGTATCATAGTACTGAGAC
>JAUCNO010001440.1:2229008-2241291 GCA_032353835.1 Enteromius viviparus
ATGTGTGGCGGGAGTGCGTGACAATAGACCGAAATGAGTGACTGTCACGCTCAATGCGTGACACTTGAGAGCCCTGTTTATTTATTTGTGGCAACCTGTTACGATCGAACTGACGATTTTCCAAAAGGCTGTGAATAAACAAGAGCACGTAATGCACGTTTAAAAATCCAAATCTCAAAAGCTCAGAGCTGCTTTGTCTGCAGCCGTTACCGGGAAACCTCTCGTTTCTCGTGTTCAAAGCACCTCCTGCTGGCAGAGAATGAGTTTGCATTTTTAATAAATCCGCAAACATATTTCGCTTGTTATCAAAAAAAAAATAATCTACTCTAGAAGGATTTAGCTGTTGTTACTGATTCTATTTGAATGTCTACCGGAAGTTAAAATAGGACACGCATGCGCAGTAATGTTTATGTTTGTTATTTATTTGTTGTTTGTTTATTTATTTATATACAATTGAATACAATGTGTGTATAATCTTGCATGTTGGTTGCCTCTTTTTGCTCTTAGTTGTTATTCTGCCTTTGTTGTTTTGAGTATTAAGTACAATGTTTCTGACTATTAAGTTAGTTCTGTTTACTGTGCTTGTGTGTTATTGCTTCAGTTATTTCATGTTAGAAATCTACAAATCAGCCTTTTTAAAAGTTTACCTAAAGAAATGATCTCTTTTTTTTTACACTGTAGCATAATTTCTGAGTTGTTACTGGTTGTTTTTATAAATCAAATGGAGCTCTGCTGTGTATCTATATGGAAATTGCATTATTTATACATTTGTTTTATCAAATAATTTGCATTATTTTTAAATCTGTTACATTTGTTAATGGTGCACAACCTTGTTGACTAAACAGTGTTTTTGTCACTTTAAATAAATGGCAGCTGCAAATTGCAATGCTTTATAATAAATGTTGTCTCTAATATAATATTTTTATTCCTCAGTGGACAGTGAGTTGATCTGAGAAATGTAGGCTATGTTTATTTCATCTGAATCTCTTTGCGCTCTGTCTCTGCTGATTTTACAAGTATCTGGTGAGTAGAGCCTACAGTTCAGTGCAACATTATTTTAGTATCACTGAGGATTTCAAATGTAGATAGATACTATGTACAATAAGTGAAAATAGTGCAGTATAAACTTAAAACATTAAGAACTTAATAATACCTTGACTTTTATTTTTGGGGAAAATAGGCTTACTTTTTTTTTCTCTTAACGTTATTATTGTGTTTATTAACTGATTAAACTATATGTTAATATTCTTAAGATACACTGTAACTGGACAATTTCTACTTATCCGTGCAATAGTTTTGAGAAAAAAGTAGTAAGCTGTAGATAATTAGTCTTAGTTGTAATCTAGTGGACTGCCAGCAGATGGAGACTGCAGCTCTCTTTCTCTTCTTGTCTTTTACATTTAGAGCAGTTTTGCCCAAGTAGCAACCTGCATGTGTTTGTTTTTTTTATCAAGAATATTGTTAGTCTTATAGCTGGATGGATTTGCACAAACACGTTGGATTTTTTTTAAATAACAAACGAATTTTACATGAAACCCGTAATACAGCTCATTAATTATGATTCTTTCAAAGACAATGCACCTGCTTTTGTGTTTAAAAAAAAAAGTATTTTAGACCACATTACAGACTAAATCTGTTAAATTCCTGAAAGGCTGCAGTGAAGTGAGATGTGTGACACGCACAGACTGATTTAAAACACGAGACCCAGTGTCACGTTACACAAACCACTTGCTTCAATAGAGATTTAAGTGAAGGGTTTGTGTCGTAAAGACCCTCAGATATCCCAACACACACACATTCCCAAACACAATGACTTCACATTGTCCAGAGAATGAATCAGGCATTTTATTTCGAGTAAAGAGCATTGAAATACCTAGAGACGGGAAAACACTGTATTTCAACACAGCAGTCTGTGATGAAGATTGACGTTCAGGATTATCTGAGGTGTGTTATATTAGACGTGTTGCTGACATCAATTATGTGCTAATCCTAAAAACCTGTGGATCAGGATTTCTGCATGCATTATCTATTATTTACATCAGAATTAAGGCTTTTTTCATTAAAGCAGTTATTAGTTTTTTTTAGTCTATCATAACCAGATCATTAATCATTTCTAACTATTCAGTGTTTTAACATTACTCTTGAGAAACATATTAAACTTGGTCACACTTCCTAGATTATAACTCATTTTTATTGTTCTAAATGCAAAATGTTTTCATCATGCACGATTTGCTGTAATGTGCTGAATGCAGGGAGGTATGTAGAGCAGATGTTGGGGCTCGAGTTTCCCTCTTAACTGTGTTTTCTGATTCTCTCTCTGGAGAGTTTGAGCCGGTCAGATCTTCAGTGACAAATCATCATTCATTCTGGCACAGACATCATGTCCAAAGAGCCCCTGTGTTATCTGGAAACATATTATGTGTGAATCGTGTCTCAGATGTTTCTTCTGAAATGTATTAAGAGAAATAAAACAGACAGAATTATTTAGTAAGAGTCTAGAGCTGTAAAATAAATGCAATTCAGATCATTTGATGAGAAGTATTTGAGATTGTATTGAGATTTTTGAATGCAGACTTTGGTGTGTTGGTAAATCTAGCAGATACAGCATTGAAGTCTTCCCACCACATAACCAAAAAAAAACATGTTTTGGAAAAACAAAATTGAGTAAATCGTTATGTTTAACTCAAGTTAATCATTATGACCTGAAATGTCAGACTAATCATAATTTTTTATTTTATTTAAATTTGGACTTTTTGTCTCATTATTATGGCTTAGTATCTTCTCACTTAGTTTCCTATTGAAATATGGGATATTATAAAATTCTCGTCTCATAATTATACTTTTATGTTGTAATATCTCATAATTTGGACTGGCATCGTTAGAGTCTCATAATTATCACTGTCATGACTTTTTATCTGAATTAGGACTTCTCATTATTATGGCTTAGTATTTAACCTTTTTATCTCATAATAGTAACTAATAATTGTGACTTATAATTTCAGGTTTTTATCTCTACCTACAGTATTACTAATATCATTTTGGCTTTTTCTCCCCAAATTCTGACTATTTGTCTCATAATTGTGAAATATATATTTAATTATATAATTTCACATTTTTATCTCATAATTTGTCTTCTGGTCTCATTATTATGGCTTAGTATCTCATAATTTCACAGTAATGGCATAATTTCATAGTTTCATGTTTACATCTGAGATCATTTTTGCATTTATCTCACAGTTATGACTTTTTGTCTTACAGTTTTTATCTCATTAGTATGATTTCTGCTCCTGGTTTCACAGACAAGGATTAAGTATTGGGCTTAATGTAAATCTGAGCTGTTTTGACTGAAACAAGCCTGCGCTGACTGATCTTATAACATGTCAATGTCTTTGTCCTGTCTCAAGATGTTAATAAAAACTAATTTAATGTCCTATTTAAACTGTGGCCTAATCCTAGCTTCGGCTAAGCCTTATCTATGAAACAGAGCCCTGGTCTCATTATTATGGCTTAATATCTCATAATTTCACAATAATGACTTTGTATCTCATAATTTTATATTTCATCATTTAAATTGTCAGAATGTCCAGTTTTCCAGTTTGGACATTTATAATTATAACGTTTTGTCACATAATTATGGCTTTATATTCCATAACGCTTACATTTGATCTCATAATTATGTTTTACCAAAGCAATTTTATATGGTGGAGATGGTCTTATTGAGGGATTACTGAGGGCCTCAGGAGACAAATGTGGATAAATGAAGCTCAATTAAATACTGTAAAGTTTGAAGTTCATGTAATTGCTAAAATAAACCGTTGAGATATTAAAGAAATCTCACTGCTGAAATAAATGAAATAGACCATGAGAAACGAATTAATTTGGATTGACCGCAGAGTGCGCTGAGCTGAAGAACTGACTGCTGTGGAGCAGGTGTGTGTGTGTGATCACTGAAGCGAGGTAAACACACACTCACATCCACAGAAAGAGCTGACATGTGAAGGCATCAATGTTTTATACACTAAACTCCAGCGAGGAGCTCATCAGACCAGCCTCTATTACTCATTTAAAACTCTTTCCGTGACATGCTCTTTCCTTCTCTCCTGTCAGTCAGTAACGTGTGTATGATGATGATGATGATGAAGAAGTTCTCTGCTGGCCCAGTCCTGCGAGCGGCTGATGGCCGGTGGTTGTGTATGAATGATTTACAAGGACGCTGGACAGCACTTACAGCTCTCAAACGGAGCAGGCAGGTTCATGAAAGCACTTCTTCACAGATGTTATTATTCCTCCTGTGTCCAGTTCAAAGCGTCCCTGCTGTGCTGAGAATGGAGTCCAGCAGTGGAGCCGCACAAAAACCCTTCTCCTCTCTCTGAATCCTCTCTTTTGTGTGCGCTGCATGCCTGTCGTCTTGTATTCAATCTGACAATGCTCTTAAATATTTCAGGATGAGCGTTTACTTCCCCGAGAAGATCCTCGCAGGCTGGACTGAGTTTCTTTCTATGCTCGCGGTCTCTGCTGGATGAATGACGTCTCTTATCGTTATTTTTTTGAAGCAGTTGCATCGTTGTCATGCGGGTTTTCCTTTGTCCCGTTCACATCTGTCTGTCTGGAGATATGGAGAGAAAAAATAAACCTGCGATAGCTCTTAAAAATACAGTACAAGCTCTGTTTTAAAACCTGCCGAGCTCTCTATAGATAGCATTTCAATATTTTTAAAAAGTAGGCAACAACATTATATTGCTTTACGTTTTTTTTTTCTCATAGACAGATCCTAAAACAAGTCAAAGCAATTCTAGAAAGCACTCAGCAAAACCTTGATGAAAAAGCTGTTCGAAATGATGGACGATTTGAGTAAACTAGTTTAGGGGATATTTGTCTGTGCTGTTTATATTTAACATTCAGTAACATGCTAACTCTGAATTCATTTGTAAATCAGATCTCTGCCCATTAAGTAATTATTATATTATTATATTATTGTAATTTAAATATTCTAATATATTTAAGTACAATTTGAATCGATTTGAATATATATATATATATATTTTTTGTATGTACATACATATATATATATACGTATATGTATATATGTTTGTAAAATATAAATATATTTTTACATCAATTAATACATCAAAATAATGTGTACTGTTTTAACATAAAATACATCATTTTAAATAATTACAATAAAAATGTAAATATAAAAAACTATAATTTATACTATATATTATTATATATATATAACTATAAAAAATATATAATTTATATATTATAGTATAATTTTTATATCTATATATATATATATATATATTAATATATTAAAATGTTACAGTTTTAATTTAAATGTCACAATTTTCAATAATTACAATAAAAATGTAAATATAAATATAATTTATATATTATAGTATAATTTAGAAGTATATATTCTTTTATATTAATATATCAAAATGTTACAGTTTTAATTTAAATGTTCTAAATCTAAATGTTTGAATAATTTTTGTGACCCTGGACCATAAAGGTCAGTTTGTTAGTTTTTTTTAAATTGATTAAAATTTATACAACATTTGAAAGAATATGATAATATTTGAAATATTTGAATTTGAAATTCTGGAATCTGATCCTAATGATTCTTGTCATAACATAAATTATTATGACCCATATAATGAATTGTTGGCTATTGCTACAAATATACCTGTGCTACTTAATACTTCTGTGCTCTGGGGTCACATATTACAATATTAAGTTAAGTTGAATTAAGTTGAAGAGTGATGTACACAAAATTATGTAATTCATAAACAATATAACTGAACCACTTTTATTGCATTAAGTACAACAGTAGAATCAGTTCAGGTAGAAATGGCTCCTGTTACACAACAACAACAACAGGATTGTACGGTTTTATGCTATTTTTTTTATTTTGCTACAGAGAGTGATGTGGACTCACGGTTTGACGCGGTTGATGAACATCCGTCTCAGCAGGAGAGCGATGGTGCTCAGGACCATGATAGTGGTGCACATGACTGCTGTAGTTGAGTGAAACTGGGAGCGAACACAAAAACAAAGCTCAGGACATCCTCAGCAGGCAGAGGAAGTGAACTGGGGTCACACTCTTTCACCATGCCCTGCGCGTGAGTCAGATTATGAGGCTGGATTAGCGCTAATCTCAGCCAGCGCGAGTCTCGTGGGGGGTCGGAGCTGTCAACACCTGCTGACACAGCAGTTTACCTGATCAGAACTGAACCCAAACACTCGACACGAGACACAAAAACAATAGGAAACCAGCAACACAGCTTGCCCAGTGCTGCTTGATCCTGAAGGGATTCGAAGGGTGTTTTGGATTGCTAGGACGTTTTAGGTGGTTGGAGGTTTCTAGAGTGTTTGGGGGTTGCTAATGGATCACTAGGGGGGTTTAGGTTGCTTGAGAGTTTTTGGGTGGTTGCCAGAGGGTTGCTATGATTTTTGGGGGGGTTGTTAGGAGGTTAGGTGGTTGCCAGAATGTTGCTAGGATGTTCTTGGTCACTAAGAGGTTATAAGTGTGTTTTAGGTTCTTTACAGGTTAGCGAGTTGTGGGTGTCTACTAGAGCATTGCTAGGGTGCTTTGGCTGGCTAGGTGGCTGGTAGGGTGTTTAAGGTTGCTTGATGGCTGCTAGGGGGCTTTGGTGGCTGTTATAGTGTAGCTAGGGTGCTGTGGGTTATTTGGAGGTTGCTAGGGTCTTTTGGGGTTTCTTGGACTTTACTAGGGAGTTTTACATGGGTGCCAGATTCTTGCTAGGGTTGTTAGGGTTTTATGTGTTTGCTTGGAGGTTGCTAGGGGGTTTTGGGTGGCTGTCAGAGTGTTGCTAGGGGGTTGCTATGGTGTTTTGAGTTGCTATGAGATTGCTAGGGTGTTTTGTGTGGGTGCCAAAGTGTTGCTGTTGTGATTTATTTATTTTTTTGCTTGGAGGTTGTTAAGGAGTTGGGGTGGTTGCCAGAGTATTGCTAAGGGATTGCTATGGTGTTGCTAGGGTGTTTTGTGTTTGCTTGGAGGTTGCTAGGGAGTTGTGTGTGGCAGTCAGAGTGTTGCTAGGGGGTTTCTATGGTGTTTTTAGTTGCTGTAAGATTGCCAGGGTGTTTTGTGGTTTCTTGGAGATCGCTAGGGAGTTTTGTGTTTTCTTGCAGGTTGCTAGGGTGTTTTGGTTGGCTGCCATAGTGCGGCTAAGGTATTGGAATGGTGTTTTGTGTTTGCTTGGAGGTTGCTAGGGAGTTGTGTGTGGCTGCCAGAGTGTTGCTAGGGGGTTGCTATTGTGGTTTCAGTTGCTATGAGGTTGCTAGGGTGTTTTGTGTTTGCTTGGAGGTTGCTAGGGAGTTGTGTGTGGCAGTCAGAGTGTTGCTAGGAGGTTTCTATGGTGTTTTTAGTTGCTGTAAGATTGCCAGGGTGTTTTGTGTTTGCTTGGAGGTTGCTAGGGAGTTGTGTGTGGCAGTCAAAGTGTTGCTAGGGGGTTTCTATGGTGTTTTTAGTTGCTGTAAGATTTCCAGGGTGTTTTGTGGTTGCTTGGAGATCGCTAGGGAGTTTTGGGTCACTGTCAAAGTGTTGCTAGTGTGATTTTGTTTGCTTGAAGGTTGCTTGGGAGTTTTGGGTCACTTCCATAGCTAGTGGGCTGATATGGTGTTTTGGGTTGCTAGGAAGTTGCTAGGGTGTTGTGTTTTCTTGCAGGTTGCAGGTGGTTAGAGTATTTTGGGTGGTTGCCAGAGGGTTGCTGAGGATTTTGGGGTTGCTACAGTGTTTTAAGTTGCTTGGAGGCTGCTAGGGAGTTTTCGGTGACTGCCAGAATTGATATGGAATTTTTTTTAGCTATGCAGGTACTAGAATATACTGAATGGCTTGTCAAATGTTTAGCAACCACCGGCAACAAATCACAACAGTCTAGAGTTAAGGTAGTGAGGTCTGAAGCGCTCTGTTGTTCTTAAACATTCAGCTAGCGTTTATTGCGTTACGTGGGAACAGGGATGATAAGTGTGTTAAAGAGAACTGCACATTCATCAGACATGGTGAAATCCTGCTGACTCACTGTATTTTTCAGTAATGTTATTGATGAGTCACAGTGACTCCCATGAAGCAGCAGAGATCGATCACATGATGACAGCTGAAGAGCTGTTGTTTGAGGGGAAGCTGATAAGGAATGTGCGTCTGTGTCAGTCAATTATCTTCTCTGCCGCAAACATTCATCTGACCTTTAAACCAGAGACCGTTCAGTCCCTGCTGGGGAGAAAATCACAAACCAGATCTCTGTAACATTTTAAATGTTGCTCTTCTGCAACTAGAGACTTTTGCTGAACATTCCTGCTCGTCAGATGTTTCTGCTGACAAAGGCTGTCATCTGAGTATTTTCACACAGATTTCTAACAATGTTTGATCAGATTTGCCAAGCAGTCAACAGTCAGAGATCTCAATATGACCTCAAACTGCTCTTTTACAGCGCTAAGACACACTGCTGCTGCACATGTATCATATATAATAACCCGTAGCAGATCTATACAGGTGGAGCTGGGGGAGGTAGAGGGTTTCAAACAAATGCTCTATTGAATGCTAACCAGCCATTGCAACTTAAAGTGATTTTAACTTTGAAGTGTTCCCATCAAAATTTTAACCTTGTGGTGGGAACACTTTTTTGGGGGTCCCCTTGAAGAAACAAACTTATAAATCATACAGAATGGAGTTTTCAGAGGCGTGGTTTGTGTGAGGTTCTCTGAACAGATACGGGAGTTTTAAGAACTGGATTATTACTGAAAATCTCTGAAGGGGTAAAATACGGAAAGAATGTGGTTTGAATGAAGTGCAGCTCTGTTTCCACTTGAGTCTGTGAGCGGTAGGCGGTCAGATCTGTCTGTCTGTCTGCCGTTTCTACATCTGTGTAAACACACACACACACACACACAGAGCTTTATTCTGACATTTGTCTTGCTGAGTTCCGCTCATTTACTCCATTCATGGTTTATCTTCCTCTCCTACGCTGATCTTATCACGCAGCTCCTGATAATGAAGTTTTCTCAGTTCCTTTGTAAAGTTTGATCAGGTCCCAGGCTGAATATCTCTGGTTCACCTTAGATTATCACACACGGACCCAGACGGCAGGTGAAGACGCTGATAAAATTATTCATTTAATAGAGATTTAATCACGTTCAGCTCACAGTAAACAGTGTTTGCTTCCATAACTTAAACGTCTACAATGTAAGTCAAAATACCACATTTACCACAGTTAGCACTTTTCCTGTGATAACATAATACATTTTCATGGCTTGTTTTCACAAAAAATTCTGCAGTACACTAGTTTTCATCATTGCTTTTCTAATTTGTAAGAAATTAGTTTCATTTATATTTGTTTAATATTATTTCTAATGAACGTACAGGTAAATGTAAAGTATTTCTGAAGGATCATGTGACACTGAAGTCAGTATACAGTAAAAAAAAGGAAGTCTTGTACAATATATTCACATAGAAAATATTAATTTTAAATTATAATAACATTTCACTGTTTTTAATGTTGTAGATCAAATAAATGCAGCCTTGGTAAGCGAAAGAGAATTAAAAAACAAACTAAAAAAAAATATATATATATATATAATTTTTTTTATTATATATATGTATTTATATATATATATATACACACACAATATTATGGTCTATAAAAAGTGCAAGACTCAGAGGTTATTTCTTTAATGTTTTAGAGTTTATTTCTGAATCAGTGATTATTTTACATGTACAAAACATTTGAATAAGTACAAAAAGAAATGAGTTTAGCCGCTTTAGTAGCACAGAAGAGTCTTTTCTACTCACTTTGCTCACAGCACGCCGAGGAACGACTGATACAAACGCACTCGTCTCTTTCAAAAACATCTGCTTCAGATGAGCTGGATATTTATCTAACGCTCCAGCAGAGACCCGAATGTTTCACTCGAAATGCACATTTTTGTATCTGATGGAGGTCGTGTTTGTGTACGGGCCCATGGTTTATCTGGAGTATGTGTAAATATTTAATGGGAGACGGACCGCAGAGAGCTGGAGATTTCTGCACTGATTTATATGTGTGTTTATTATCTGAGCTGAATAACAGTTGCTAGGGATCTGACATCGATAAAGTCCAGATAAAATATCATGTAGGGTCCATCAACATTTATAAAACATCATCTGGTATGAGCTAATTTTCTCTTTATTTTTTACTACGTCTATTTCTTTCCGATATATACATGACATAACTGTAATAATCTTTGGTTTAATGCGTATAACTATGCATATATTCTCTCCTTCACTTTGCAGAGTTTTTGATGGATTCCCAGCCGATTTCAGCGTAGACTTTGTTCATCTGCCAGTGCAGGATGCTCATGAGTTTAGACCACGCGCTCTGCACAGAGGCCGGACTGAAGCATTGTGGGAAAGCTTCCACCAGCACCTCCAGAATCACTCCAGCCAGAATCTGCAGTAACAAATTAATACTTTTATTCAATTGATCAAAAGTGACAGTAAGGACATTTATAATGTTACAAAGATTTATATTTTAAAGAAATGCTGTTATTTTCTGCTTCTTAGAAACCTGAAAAATACAAAATACAAAAAAAAAAAAACATGAAGCAGCACAACTGTTTTTAACACTGACAATAATCAGAAATGTTTCTTGAGCAGGAAATCTGTATATTAGAATGATTACTAAAGGATCATGTCACACTGGAGACTATAGAAATGATTCAGAAAATTCAGCTTTGATATCAGAAATCAATTATATGTTACAATAGACTGACGTAGAATACAGTTATTTCAGAAGTTTAATGTATTTTGATCAGCCTTGGTGAGCAGAGACATCTTTCCTTTGTAAGTTTGTATCATGCCGCGCCTCACACTCACTTTAAAGTAAACCGGATCCACTTTGTGTCTGAGCGCGTGGGATTTGCCTATCTGCTGGAAGACGGTGTTGAGTTTGTCTCCGTCGTGCAGGTTCTCCACCAGCGTGTTGAGGGCGGTCATGACCCGCAGCCCGTGTTTCTTCAGCTGGATGCTTTGCTTCATCTCCTCGGGATCCTGCATGTCCCGAAACTGATCGAAGTACTGCTTCGCCGACGGGAAGTTGGAGAAAAACCTGGAGGAACACGCATTTACTTACTTGACCTGAAGGTGAGAACATTTTCAGCAAATTTTCTGTTTCTTTGTTAACTATTCCTTTCTTTTTTGAAATGCAAAAGGTGATATTTTGAGATATGGGCTCCATTATTACTTGGTTTCCAATTTCTTGTATGTTCCACTTTAAGAAAGACGTACAGGTTTGGAAAGACATGAGGTTAAAGAATGATTATTTTGGTGAAATAACAGAACAGAACATGACCATGTCTCATTGAATTAAAAATGTCTTGTTAAATTGTTTTATTGAAATATAATTCATTTTGAGATGTTAAATTGATTTTACAGAGCCTATGTATGATTGTTTATAATAATACAAATATGTAGGTAGTGCAGGAATAGGTTCCAGGTTGAGGCTGCAAACTTCCTGTTTTAAGAGGAAATACATTAAAGCAGGGTCATGCAGCCATTTCACGAGGATCCTAACGATAAACATGTGAAAGTGAGCAGTGCCGTGTGTGAGAAAGTCTATCTCAGCCCAGCTGGACAGATAAGCCTTTCTGAGATAATACTAATCTAATATTTAACCAGCATAGCTGAAATTCTCCTTCACTCACAGCAAATACTGCAATAAAACACACTCCGCTTGGTGATAAAAATGACCTAGAAGCAGTCTGAAGTGTGTGAGACATGGGTGTTTGTGTTGTGATTGTACTTTCTCTGTGTCATTACTCTCATTCAGCAGAAGCAGCACAAACATTCAGTCTTGATGACAAATATGAACTAAATTCATAATTCAGCTGCATTAGTGACAGTGTTAGTGATGAGCTCTTATGCTCATCAAGCCTGGATTTAGCCTTTTTCATAAAAATACAACAAGAAAAAAAAACAATAATATTGTAAAATATTATTATAATTTTAAATAATGGTTTCATATTTTACTATACTTTGAAATATATTCCTGTGGTGCAGTTTCTTCAGGGTCACATAATCCTACAGAAATCATTCTAATATGCTGATGTATTATAAATATTAAAAATAGTGCTTAATGTTTATTTATTTATTTTTTATTATTATTAAAAAGATGTTTAAAAATAAAAATATTTTATAATATATATATATATATATATATTATAAAAGTTTTTTATTTTTAAACATCTTTTATATATATATATATATATATATATATATATATATATATGA
>JAUCNO010001440.1:2251376-2284149 GCA_032353835.1 Enteromius viviparus
CAATGTGATTGACTCCCTTTTGGAGCCAGCCCCCAGCGGCTAGTCGATGAATTGCAGTTTTAATCACTTCCGTGTTGATTTCACTAGACGGAGAGGGAGGTTGCCCCTTGGTGCTTATATGTAAATCATATTCTTTTATAGGTTTTCAAAAATGCATGTTTTTCTTGATCATACACACCTTTTGATCTGATTGCTTAAGCCTAAGAACTTTAAATTATTTTTGTAGAAAAACAAATAATTTTCATGCTTAACATATTCTCATGGATTTCTTTACATTCAGCATCAAGAAGATCAGGCTCTTTTCTTTTAGAGCCGACTCCTTGTTCAAGCTCTTGTTATGTTCAGGCTGGACTATATTGTCTCTTGGCAGGTCTTTCAGCCAGTTCTATGAAACCTCTACAATTTTTACAGAACATGTCTCCCAGATTAATTTTTAACGAGTGCAGAAGAACGCATGTCACACCTCTGTGTAAAGATTTACACTGGCTATCAATAGCTACTCACATACAATTAAAGGCATTAATGTTTGCCTACAAAACCACCACTGGCTCTGCACCCCATTAACTTAATTCACTTACGTGCCTCTAAAAGCTTGTGTTCTGCAAGTGAACGATGCATTATTGTTCATCCCAAATCACTTTCACTGACTTTTTACATGAAATGTTCCCTCCTGGTGGAGTGACCTGTATAACTCGCTCCGAGCAGCTGAATCCTCAGCCATCTTTAGGAATCAGCTGAAACACATCTCTTTCATCTTTATTTGAACTCTTGCACTCTCTAATTCTCTATTCTACCGCTAGCTCTTCTCATTTTGTATTTATCAATTTGTTTCCTTTTTATTTATTTTACAACTGACAAAAAGTATACCTTGCTGTATGAACTGCATTATAACTGAGGCATAGCTCTTGATCCTTGTTCTTTTGTTGATTTTGATTGCTTCCATTGTCCTCATTTGTAAGTCACTTTGATCAAAAGCATCTGCTATATGACTAGATGTACATGTAATGTGAATAAACTAATTCACCATATAAAGACAAAATATGTGCTTTTAAAATATTTAATCACACACACGTACATTCATGTGATTCCAGTGACGTTTTCAAAAGGATAATTGGGATAAAGGGTAAGTGTATAAACTTGATGAATTTGGCTTTAAATAGACTTTTTTATTTTATTTCATTTATTTTTTTAAGAAATGGTCAAAATAGTGAAAAAAAAATTAATAGAAAATAGAAATACTTCCAAATTGATCTTAATCCATAAATGTAGTCAAATTATTATTTAGAATCAGTCATGTCTCCAGTGAGCAAATGAGACTTAAGTGGATGTGAAAAAAAGTTTAAAATCTGGTATTATATTAATCCACTTTATGAATTTAGACAATTAATAGGTCTATTTTAATTATCTATTTTAAATTCTGGAGATGAAAACCGTATTGGTGTTAATTTTTTAAATGTAGTTTTATTTGGAATAATAAATAAATAATAACTCTTTGAATTACAATAGCAGTTAAGTTGTATATAAGAAGTAGAGAAGTTGTGACCATGGCTGATTTCAGGGAGACCTGAGGAGCTCAGAAAACCTATGATGACACAGCTTACTTACACATCGTAAAAAAAGGGATAATAAAACTTAGTTTATCAAACTATTATTTTATGTGCAAGTGCAGGGAGACGCTGATAATATTAAAAAGACAGTCACTCGTCTCCACCTGCTGGCAATTACATACAGAAAGAGCATATGCATTTTTAATATAAAATACTTTGCATCTTACATTATTGCTAAATCATCAACAAACTAATAAAATCTGTAAAAAATTATAATGGAATAATGAGGATAACACTGAACTGCGTGTCTAAACGAGTGCGTTTGTGCGCTGAATCAAAAAGATTCGACTCAGTGTTTGAATCAAACTGCTGCTCGGTTCTGAATCTCCCGCGGTCAGCGTGTACAGAAGCGGCTCCGCCCTTTCCCGCTGGAGGGTTCGGAGTGGGTGGGTCTTAGTGCACTGTGAGACTTCTGATTGGCCGTGTTCCAGCCTCGCGCGCACTGCGCATGCTCACTGACCCCACCGCCTCATCCTGTATTTACTGTGAAAATGGCCGCTACAGATGCTGCTGAGATTTCACACAGAGAGACAAAAACTACTCTCGCACTCGACTAAATGAGACGGATGCGACGTGAACGCTGCGAGGGAGTGTTATATAACGCAAAACGGAGTTTATTTCGTCTCGAGCCGTCGCTGAAGGGTTGTTTAACAGCGTGAGCGCTAATTTTAGCTCAAGCTAACAGTCAGGAGCGCCCGTGTGTTCGGGCTCGAGCAGAACCGGAGAGAGTCGGTCCAATGGCGGACCCAAGGAAAGTCCCGTTCGTCACTCTCGCCTCGTTCAGTAGCGCACCGGCGGCGCCCGAGTCCAAGAAGCGGCGGCGGGAGGACGAGGAGAACCAACCGAGTCCCAGCGTCACCGGCGGGGGGCTGTTCGGTAGCGGGAAACCGGCATCGGACCCCGGCGAACCCAAACCTACCGTCCGCCTGAACCTAAGTCTGTCAGAACCGAGCGAACAGAGATCCGCCGAGTTCAACTACAGCGAGCTGGTCCAGTCCAACCTGCAGGTCAGTTCATCACAATACACTGGACTAGATCGCGTCTGGAAAGGGCTGTGGGTCCAACTCAGATCCGAACCTGTAGTCAATATACCACCAAGTACTTCAGAGTACTTTATTATCATTGTGCAGAGTAAAAGTACAGAGACGAACAAATGCACTTAGCCTCTCTAACCAAGGTGACAGGTGCAAATAGCAATATAATGACCACAAAGCCAGTCAAAATCACTCTTAAAGTTGTTCAAATGAAGTTCTTATCAATGCATATTACTAAACAACCTAAGTTTAATATGTTAACAGCAGGGGATTTCCTAAATGTCTTCATGGAACATGATCTTTACTTAATATCCTAATGATTTTTGGCATAAAAGTAAAATTGTATAATTTTGACCCATTAAATGTATTGCTGTAAATATAGCTGGGGTGTGCACCTGCTGTGGTCCAGAGTCACTAATATATGCTGAAAGATGCTTGAGGGGAAATTTAGTATTTTACATTAACATCAGCAGTAAAACAGACTAATAAGTGACGAGTGTGTGGCTTAGTGGTTATTAAATATCTAAGAGGAAACACCCGGTATTGGGTTCAGAACAGTTTTCTGAACCGGTGATGAATGTATAATATTGATTTTATAAGAGCCTGATATGAGAAGAATGAAGTTAAGTTTGTTATCCAGGAGAACAGAGCCTGTAGTAAATGTACTTTTTCTTGAATGAAGTTAACAATAGCAGTAGCCCGCAGTAGTAGTGTGCTTTACTTGTTATTAATTATAGTCACCACATCAATAGTAATGATGGTGTAGTATTTAAGATCTGAGCTTCTGCATGATGCTTTTCTTATAAACTAGCAGTTTATAACTTATCAGGTAAAATGTGGTTGTTGTTGTTAGCGTGACAGGTGGTGGTGTTGTCTTTCACGGCTAAAGAGGGGTGCAGCCCTGTTATTAAATGTCTTCAATTTTTGATATATATTGTGTGAAACTTATTGCATGCACAAAAACAACAGAAAGTAACATAAAACTTTTAAATATTACACTATTAAACTATATAAACTAGTGCACATAATAATAAAGGGACACCTGTGATGTACTTGATTATTAGAAGCACTGCTGAAGAGTATGTTACACATTAATGAGTGTTGTTTAATATGAGCCAGACTTCATGTGGACTGAGTGAGTATAACTGTGTCTGCTGTCGTCTGTGAATGACTGTGATGGGTTGTGTTTGCTCCTGAAGGTGAGGAAGGTTCCTCAGGGTCTCACTCCAGCTCTGGACCCCAGCGACCCGTTCGCAGATGAAGACAAAGAGCGGCAAGAAGTCGAGGCTCTCGCCAAGAAGTTTGAGAGCAAATACGTACGTGATCCTCTGTTCTCTTTTATTCTTACTAGTGCACATCCTCCTGTGATTTTATTTACAAAGAAACTCTTACTGTAATAACAGAGCATGATTGTCATTGTGTCTCCGTGACTTTCCTCTGAGGTCAGTGTGTTGTTGTTTCCAGGGCGGGACTGTTAAGAAGAAGCGGCGAGACCGGATGCAGGATCTCATCGATATCGGTTACGGCTACGATGAGACCGATCCGTTTATCGACAACTCTGAGGCTGTGAGTATGAGAGAGAGCTTGACTGATTCACTGCTCATCATCTCCTCAGATCCTCTCGATTACTGCTCGACACACCTGAGAGTAAACCTGGGCTGCACCATTATGACAAACATCCTAATTGTGATCACTACGATCGTCACAGTTAAGATAAACTGTAGAAAGAGCAGTGTATCTTAATCATGCAGAGTAATAACAGAAGTGGACTTCACTGTTAGTTGTTACTGGGAATGATTCTTATTAGAAAACTGATTAATAGTGCAGCCCTTGAATAAATGAGTCATCTACAGGTTTTCTCAGAGTGTGTTTAAAATAGACGCCTTGTGTCTGGTGTGTATGTTTATGTGGTTTATGAGGCCTCAAATGTGCATCATGACATGGGTATGAGGACATTTTCAGTGTCCCCGTAATTCAAAAGGCTTATAAAACATGCTAAATGTGTTTTTTTGTTTTTTTTCCCTAAATTCTAAAAATGCACACAGTTTCCTGTAAGCGGTAGGTTTAGCTGTAGGGCTATCAACTATAAACCCGTGTGTGTGTGTGTGCAGTATGACGAGCTGGTGCCCGCGTCTCTCACCACTAAACTGGGCGGTTTCTACATCAACATGGGCACGCTGCAGTTCAGAGCTGCGTCCGGATCAGAGGGAGAGGACGGGGGAAAAGACACCAACCACCTCAAGGTGATCACCTTCATCACGTGCTTCCTCTTCCTCACTTTTAGTCCAGCAGACTGGACACATGATGGAGAGATATGGTGTACCACTCATAAACTATGATAGGGTTGTGCGTTTAATAAAAAAAATCTAGTTGCATCATGACCAAATAATTCAGTGAACATCCCGTCTTCCACACACTCCTTTGAGCATGAAGACTTGTTAGATGAATTATCTGAGCAGCATCAACTAAATACGTCTTTATTGATGTGTGTTTTGTCTTTTGAGCTGTGGCTCCAAACAGTGTTTGGTGTGAGTCTGTGGAAGTCTCACGTCTTGTTTACCAGTCTACTTTTATGCAGTACTCAAAATAATAAAACAACATGAATTTTTACATTAATATTTAACCTGTAGCAATTAGAGATGTGTCATATGCATTAGTGGATATATATATGAGCTGTTACTGGATATTTAATAGTTTGAACCCATTTTAAGATTCATCTAGCTGTGGTTTAATAGAAAATATATCGATTATTGCAAAGGTTTACCCATGAAAAGAAAACAGCCTTGACTGGATAAATGAATAAAGAAATACTCACGAAAAGTACATTTAAACCCTTAAAGGTTCAGTTTTTCAACTATAACTTTGAACAATTACATTTTAATTTTTATTTTTTATTATTAATATTATTGTGTGTTTTGTTTTTTTACACATCACAGTTAAACTGTAGTTTTAGTAATCCCAATATGACTTGTTTGTCCGAATCATGAGTCTTGATGTAATCTCTGTCTGATCTGAGTCTGTGGTGTTTGACTGAGATGATGATGATGATGATGATCTTGTCTGACTGACAGAAGAATGGAGAGGAGCGGGTGATAAAGAGAAGGAAGAAGAAGCAGGACGGTGGCCTGGAGGAGAAGAAACCCAGGAAATTCAAAGTGCCCAAACCAGGGTGAGTTCAGACACTGAGTGTTTCAAACACTGGATGGACGTGTTGATCGTTCAGCTGCTTTGCTCTGTTAAACGAAACCAAGTTCAGCTTTTAGAAAAGCTGGGCTGGAGGAGATTGCATGTTTCAGAATCAGAAGTTATTACAAACACTCAATGATGTTTTGAGTGAAGGCGGGATATAAATTGTACTGTCTTAGATCGTTTGCTGCTTAAGAAAGATTTCTATAATTTTGAACAGAAAGGTTAAAAGAACGGGATTTTCTCGGTGTCTGTGTGGATGATAACTCCTATCTTTGTGTCTGTTAGTGTTTCGGCTCTGAACCGGCCGGAGAAGAAGAAGAGGAAGAAGCTGATGAAGGACTCTCTGTCTCTGGCGGCTATGATCCGTCGCTTCAACCGTGAGAAGGAGGAGATCCGTAAGAAGGCCCCGGCGGCTGTGGTTAAACTCGTCCGCGCTCCGCCCAACACCGCTGCTGTCACGGTCGCCCCCGGCAACGACCTGTCAATGGCCGACCTGACCTCTGACCCGGCGGTGATGTCACTGCTGGGCGGCGCCACGGAGAACGACATGCTGCAGGAGCTGATGGGCGACCTTGACTTCGGGCTGCTGGACTCGCCGGGGCCGTCCAGTCCGGGGCAGGGCGAGAACGGACAGAAAGCGGGAGTCGTGGGGCGGGTGCAGAAGACCGGGCTGATGCCGCCCCCGCCTCTTCCCAGCAGCCTCCCTGCTCCGCTGCTGAAGCGCATCGAGGACCTGCGTGCCGTGAGTGTTCACCTCTACACACACAGCCCTGACCCGAGCTTACCTCCAGATAAACCTGAGCCACGCTCACACGGGACTCTTCCAGCAGCAGGAGCGGGATCCAGCGGAGGGCTTTGAGATGCAGTGTCGCAAGCTGAAATGATTTCTCGTGCGGCTGCACGTGTATATAGTTCAACAGATCTTCAGTAACGTTACGAATGTATAGTGTGTGTGTGTGTGTGTGCGTGCAGTCTTTTCTTTCCAGGCAGATTGTGAAGGAGTGAGAGGAGGAGGCGAGGTAGAGGGAGGTGTAGGAGGAGCAGACATCACAATAGAGAGAGAGATAGACAGAAAAGAGTCAGAGCAGGAGGAGGGAGAAAAAACAGGTTCATATAGAGTCAGTCATTTAGAAGACGCTGTCTGTTAATACAGTGTTCATGTCAGCACACAGGTTTGAAACACGGCTGTATACATGTTCACAAACAGCCATGATAGCTAGCGTAGAGTTGAACTGTGTTTGAGCTGCTGTTAAAGACTTGTTTTGGTCGCAGGCGTCTCGTCAGTTCGACATGGAGGGCAGGAAGAAGTTCTTCACGCTGGACATGAACAACATCCTGCTGGAGTGAGTGGAGTCGGCTGTGGTTGTGTTATCTGTGTCTTGCTCTGGTGCTCACGCTCTCTCTCTCGACAGCATCGAGCTGCAGGCTCAGGAGCAGCCCGTGTCGGTGCGCACCTCCATCTACTCTCACCTGGAGGCCTTCGTGCCCTGCAATAAAGAGGCTCTGCTGAAGCGCCTGAAGAAGCTGAGCCTGAACATCCAGGACGACCGTCTGCGCGCGCCGCTGCACAAGCTGAAGCTGGCCGTCTGCAGCGTCATGCCCGAGCAGATCGCCCGCTACAACATGGACTGCATGGCCAAAGTCGCCAAGTAAGAACCTGCACTCGTTTCATTGAAATAGCTTTTCAGGATTGCAGATTGCAGTTTTTAGAGATGTCACTCTTTGTAACTTGTCAAACACATTTACATTTCCACTTACAAAAGAGGAACAAAAGCAATTACTCTTTTAACAGGGGAGGAATTCAGAAATCATTTTATTTTTTTACTACTTCATTATTAGTAACTAGAAAAATACAGTATAAAATGAATAACATATTGTATTTTAGTATTACATATAATATAGTTTAGAAAATGTATATGAATGGGCATTTTTATAATTCATATTAAAGGCTTCTTCATTTATCTAAGGTTTCCAAGACCCTGGAAATCCTAGTTTTTCAAAGACAAAAAAAGAAAAGAGTTGTCGTGAGATCAGGTGATTTTTGGCTGATTTGAAGGCTTGTTTCTCAGGCAGCACACAGAGGATGGAGACAGAAACGGCTCGGAGGATGACGATGATGAGAAGCCAGGGAAGAGAGTGATGGGCCCCAGGAAGAAGTTCTTGTGGGACGACAAACTCAGGTGAGACTCAGAGATCACACACAGGTCAGGATCAGTCAGTACTCTGAGACTCCAGGTCGTCCTCGGAGAGCTTCTTCAGACAAACCTGCTGCTCAAAGAGCTCTCCACCGGTTAACCCTAACCCTAACATGCAAAAAAATGTAATTCAAATTAATATTAAATACAACTGAATATACTTTATTAGTTTAGTGTTAGGGGTTGTTTTAGTAGTACTAAATTGTATTAATAATACTGAAATGAATTATTATTATTAACTTAATAAAATGAAAATAATCCTTTTAAAATAATCATTTTCCAAAACATTTTATTCTAGAAATCAGGAAATTACATTTAAATGTCCAGGTTTGTGACAGTTAAAATAAAAGACTTGCATGTTTTATTAATTAATTAATGTAAGAGACTTGATGTGACTGATTTTAAAGCATGATGAGTCTTAATTCAGTCATCTAGTGCTTGAGTAAATGTGTGTGTGTGTGTGTGTGTGTGTGTGTGTGTGTGTGTGTGTGTGTGTGTGTGTGTAGGTCTCTGCTGTGTAACCTGGTGCAGGTGAAGCTGGGCTGTTACGAGCTGGAGGGTCAGAGTTCACTCTCTCCTGAAGATTACCTGAAGGTCTTCATGGAGACGGAGGTCAAACCGCTCTGGCCCAAGGGATGGATGCAGGCCAGGTGGGCGTCTGCAGCACAACACATCTGGTGAATGATGCTAGAGTGTGACTGACTTTCTCTCTCTCTCTCTCTCTCTCTGTTTCTCAGGATGTTGTTTAAAGAGAGTCGTATGGCTCACAGTCACCTCACGGGGAACACGTGAGTATTAGTTATTTTTAACACAAACAAGCTGTTTTGACCCATTTACTCTGTGCAGTGCTGTGGGAAAGAGATAATTCACACACTTATGAAAGTCTGTAGTTTTTCTCACCCTTATCTTGTCATCAAGATATATTTGGCTTTGCTTCTTCAGCAGAACAAGTAAAGAAGATTTAAAGTTTAAACTGTGCTGCTTGGTGATTCATATAATACAAGTCAACGGTTGCCTTTACTTAGAGATTCAAAAGAAACATTCACAGGCAACACAAACAGAGAAAGCCTGGGACAAACAGATCATTTATCACTCAGACGATTTGTTTCAATGAGCTGCTTCAGTTCACTATTTTATTTATACAATAAAGAAACGGATGTGCAGTTATGTTATTAACACACCTGATAGGGATGTAAATGCATTAGTCGTCATCAGCATCTTTTTAACACAAAGAAAAAACCATAAAAACACTAATGTGGCTCTTTTAGTCAAGTGTTCATTTCACACATGCACATATCAGCATATATACATCTGTCCGATTTGGAGAACTGGTTCAGTTCGCTTCATAGCTCAATGACTCAGGAGCGCCAAGCCTGTGTGGCACGGGTATATTTTTAGCAGTAGCCAACAATATATAATTCATGGGTCAAAAATGGCAAAAATCTTTGTATTAGTATCATTGTGCAAGTATTAGTATAAAGTAGAGATAGGAAGTAAATATCATGTTCCCAAAGGATATTTAGTAAATTTCCTACTGCTAATGTCAAAAACTTAATTTTTGATTATTAATATGCCTAAATGTTTTTTTGGGGATTCCAGACTTTCAAATAGTTGTTCAAACCATACATCAATGGAAAGATTAGAAATCTCAATATACTTTTAGAATAAAAAAAAATAAATAAATTATTTACCCTTATGATGGTTTTGTGGTCACAGGTAACATATATCGTCAGAAGAATTCATTTGAACGTATGTGTATGTGTTTTCTTGGCTCTTAAAGTCATGGCACCCATTGACTTACATGAATTTCACTGAGGACCACGATTTCAGCTGCTGTTCAAACTAAGCATAGAATCGATTCCAGAAAAATCATGATGCATTCGTAAATAAATTCAGAATCGATTCCCAGCACTATTCTGTTCAGTCTAATATATCTAAAAACACTTGCTATGTGCACTGCGCTAGACTGACACTGGGCACAGCTTGTATGTTGTTGATGGTCTGATTGAAAGAGTAAATGCAAGCTGCTCTGCTCTGTTTTCAGAGTAAAGAAAAGGGTGTTACCGGCTCCGAAAGCCAAGCCCAAGCCTCAGGACAGCGGTGTACTCCAGCGGACGCCCGTGTCTGTGGACTCCGCCCCTCCTTCAATTGTACAGCGCCCGGGGGTCTTAGTGGACTCCGCTCCTCCTGCTGCCGTCCAGCGAGTGCTGTCCCCTTCAGAGCCCATCTGCCTGTCGGACTCTCTGGACGAGGACCTGGCCGCTCCGTCGCTGGACTCCATCTCTCACGCTCTGGCCATGCTGAGCAGCGTCGCCAAAGACCTGGCTCAGTCCAACAGCCCGCCGTGTGCCGAGCCGCCCAAAGCACCCCAGTCGCTTCTCACGTCTCCACACCTGGTCAAAAAGAGCGGGAACACTCCGTCTGCTGCCCCGCCCGGCGTCCTCGCCTCGACTCCCTCAGCTACAGTCGTTAAAAGTGTGAGCGTCCTGTCTCCGGTTCAGAGACATTCAATTATTCCAGCTCAGAGACCATCTGTGACACCACCCACAAAGATGGGCGTGTCTCCAGCAAAGCCCCGCCCCCCTCCAACGGCGTCACCTCTTCACGCCCCTCAAAAGATTACAACAGGAAAAACGGTGGTCGCCATGCCGACAAGCCTCATCAAAAACAGCAATAACAGCTCTGCGCGCACGCTTCCCGCCACTTCCTCGTCGTCGCTTTTAAACGTCAAGTCGGCGCAGCCTTTCCACGTGACGCCGCAAGCCAAGAACCATGAGTCGCCCAAACCCGGCTTCATCACGCCCATGCAGGCCACCCTCACCAAGTCGCCTCACAATCCCAGCTCGCCCATCATCAAGCTCACGCCCACAGCCTCGCCCGTCGTGTCCAGAACGCCAACGTTACCCAGCATGCACCAGCACGCCTCCAAGAGCCCAGTCTTCCACCCTGGGTTCGTCGCCGGCGGTTACAGTGCCCCCGTGGTGCAGAAGAGTTCATCTCAGAGCAACAGCATCTCTGGACTCGCCACGACAACCGCATCTGTCGCTAAGCAACCTGCCACCAGTGCATCGCCGGTGGTGGGGACGGCCAATCACAGTCAGCGACACAGACAAGTGGGTGGAGCTAATCAGGGAGTGAAGACAATCACCACTGTGTCTACAGCCACGGCGTCTCCGCTCTCACAGGTCTGTCTGCTCATGTGATTCAGGCCTGATTTTGGCTTTTGAAATTTATATTAGATATTTTAAATAATTCTATGAATTTTTTACTATTTTAAGCTATTTTTAAATTGTATACATTTTAATGAAACATTTATTCATATTTACTCATTTCAAACTCAAGGCCTATTTTAGCACCAAATGTTAGCGTGTCTCTTATAATTTTATAATTATTTTACTTTTAAGATTTTAAATTAATTAACTTCTAGAAACATCTTAGTCCTTGATTTACCAAAAAAAAATCACATTTAGTAAAATATATTTAAATTTTTACATTTTATTATGAATTTTAATTTTTTATTATGCAAATCATAATTCAAAATGAATTTAGAATAAAATTAGATTTTTTTTATTTTAATGCATTAAACATTTAAATTTGTATATTTTCATGAAATTATATTTAGGTTTAATGTTTAGGGAAATAAATCATTTATTTAAGAATTAATATCTTTGAACAAAATATTTTTATTTTATTAAGGCAGCTGTTTTTCTCCTTTAAAGAATAAAATTTTGTTATCCCCACAATAATTATTTTTTATTTTATTTTTATAAATTGTTTTATTTTGGTGAGTAATAAATAATGCCACCGGTTTTGGAACAGAGCTTAGCTTTAAGTATTCTTCAAAATACAAGCCACTGCTAAAGTGTTGAAATAACTAAACCTGTGAAACTGGAGACGATATTGATGATGATGATGATGATGATGAGGATGATGATGATGGTGGTGGTGATGATGATGATGATGATGATGATGGTGGTGGTGTTTTTCAGGTGTCCTCCTCCAGCGCTCTGCTGGGCTCACCCGGTCCGTCTCTCCCGCTAGGCTTCGGGATGCTGGGAGGCCTGGTTCCCGTCTCTCTCCCGTTCCAGTTTCCAAACCTGCTGAATCTTCCTTCCTCTGTGGTTTCCACGGCGACCAGCGGCGGCTCGACCAATCCCAGCAGCTCAGGGTTCAGCCTCCCCCCGAGTGAGTCAGCAGCGCTAGTTTAGTAGTCTTAGAAAGGTCCATTCTGTTTACCTTTTCAAATGACCCATCATCTCCATCACATCTGCTTCATGAGCCTCTAGTAGTGAATGTGTTCATGTGTGTATCTATTGAATGCACAGCTGTTATTGGTCTTATACTTTAATTGATATCTCTCAGAAATGTCATTTATAGACACATAAAAAAATAGCATCTAACAGATGCACTTAATTTATATATATGTGTATACATTTATACAGTTATATTGAAATAATCACTTAATATAAATGATTGCATTGCATTGATGGTCTTTAAGTGACAAATGCTATAATACCTTCATCTTGATCCGTCAGTCATTTACATGCACTAGTGCGGTTATAATGTCCATAATTTAGATGCATTTTGGGTTATTTCTTAGGTTTTCTACTAGAGGAAGGCTTGTATGAACACTTATTTGTCGATGTTGTGTTTTTGTAAACAGCTGCAGTAACTTGTTAGTATTTACTACACTTCCAGTATTTGAAAGTGTTTAGTTACTTTTAAGTATTTCTGTTTTGTTGACCTCAGAGGGGTCATGAACTGATCTCATCAGAGCGCTGATTCGGCGTGACTGATCGTAGACTCGGAAGTGAACCCCCACTGCTGTGATTGGCTAACAGCTGTGTATGTTGGCTAACAGATGGGCACTACATGGATTTAGGTCCGAAACACATAGATTACAGAGTACATAATAAACGATGTGTAATGACTGAAAACAGTAGCGACCACCTAATGAATAGTTATTGACATTTGTGTTGCGACATCACTATCTGATCCAATATAGCCAGCAAAGCATGGACTGTTAGCTTCAGTCGCTCTGAAGATACTGCTAGAGTCTGACAGTGATGTAGAGCCGGTGGGTGGGGCTAAACAGGCAGCGACGTAGAAGCGTGGAGGCGGGGCTTATGCACACTATTACATCATAGAGTGGAACATTCCACAAGCCCTCGCAGCTGTTTTAGACAGAAGTCAAAGTATTGAGCTTTTTATAGCGCAGTGACCTCGTGTAAGTCAAAAGATCACGATAATTCTGGTTTCTCAGTTCATGACCCCTTTAAAATACACCAGACGTGACCATGTGTGTGTTCATCTTCTGCGCTCCATCACCTCATCATGAATCTGCTTCCTCTCATTGAATCTGTGTGTGGCGTCTCATGCGTGGTGTGTGTGTCTCTCTGTCCCGTCTCTCCTCAGATGTGTTAAAGGGTCTCATGTCAGGTGCTCAGGCCGCTCTGCCGCCACACTTACAGCTGGCTTTCTCAGGTAAACGCTGAGCGTGTGACGCTCCCGCTGCCTGCATGTGTGCGTTTGCTGCTTCCTTCATCATCTTCAGCCGGGACGAGTCGCAGAGCTTCATTACTGACTCTCTCTCTCTCTCTCTGTGCAGATGTCAATCAAACGCAGGGTGGAGACTTGAAGAGGAAGACCTTATGACATCACAGAACTCTGATCCAGGACTAACTCCGCCCATTTTTATGCATGATGCGCTGGCCGTCAAATGAAACGGAGCCCTTTTTATACGCATTTGAATATTGATGCTGATTAATGTTATTGTTTGAATGATGATCCGTGTGTTGTACATATGTATCAATGTTTACACAGACCTGATCACTGTGACGGGGAGGGAAACACGTGTGTGTGTGTGTGTGTGTGTTTGCATGTCGACTAGCGCACAGCTTCTGTAAATGAGGGTGTTTTTTAATGTGTGGATGAGTGACAGTGTTCCTCCCTCTCTGGTGTGGGTCGGTGTCTCCGGTGCTGTTCTCCATCGAAACGCCCTTTAAATTGTTCAAACCAAATGACGAAGGGCGGGATGGCGGCCATTGTAATATACTTGAACTTTCAGGATTTGTTTACTTGCGTTTCAGGACACGAGCAAAATAAAAATGCAGAAGCCTTAGTGAATACAGTGTCTGTGATGATTTCAGCCCAAGATGGAAAAAATAGTAGCTATTTAGAAAAAGCAAGCCGTTTTTATTCTATTTTATTGAAGTATCGCTTTATACTTGAACTAAAGTATGTTCAATAAACATTTTATTACATTATAGATTTTTTTCAGACAAAAACTTGTTTTCTATATCTATTTGTAGGTAACCTTAAACTCTAATAGAGGAAACTGACAGTCATAGGTATATAAAAGTGTCTTTTTAAGATTAATCTAAAAAAAAAAGGGAAGTTTACAGACTCTGCACTTCAAGTTCTGGTCAGATTAATTTTTTTGCCTTAAAAACATTCAGTTTAATATGTAAAATGTACCAAAAACTAAATCTGGTGAGGTTTACATTAGCAACTGTTACAAAAATATTGCAAATAAGTTATCAAGGTTGCCAGTTTCCCCCTGAGGTGTCCAAACAAGGACAACTAGAAACACAAATGTCTTCTGATCTTCTTAAGCCAAACATCTTAAATCCCCACCCATTGACAATATTTTGGGTTTTAAGTTATTAAATATGTTTTTAATAAAAAAAATAAAACTTTTTGTCTCAAATCTTTTAATGAAGAAACGCTTTTACTAGTTGAAGTCATTTGAAAAATCTGCCAAGTTTAATAAGCAGTAAAAACTGAGGTGAAGTGGAAGCTTGAGCTTCAGAAACACGTGACCAGGTCAAACATCACAGTCGGGACAGAAACTGTGGTACTGTGAGTTTAATTCATCATCGTCAATCTTCATCAGGTGACATTCAAGTAGCAAACATGTCGAGTACAAAATATCAGTGAGATCGTTGTAATGCCACGGACTAAATAATATAATGACTCGAAAAGAACCAGAATCCAACAAACGGGCAAATACAGGGTAAAAGTCAAGCTGGAAACGAAGAGCAGAGGGAGAGAAACAGACAGAATGAATGGCAGTGACCCCGTCTCCACAGGAAGCAGTTCAGTCTATTTGACCAGCGGCCTGGTCTTATCGTCGTCTCCGCACTGATGCGCTTTATACTTTTTCACTTCTGCCATGTATTTAGTCCAGGCGTCTCCTTTACCGGCCTCCACCTGCGTCCACACACACACCTGTATGACTCAACTGATCAAAAGTGACTTTTATAATATTCAAATAATACTGCTCTTTTAAACCGTCTATTCATGAGTCCTGAAAAACACTCACCATTCCCACAAAAATATTTGACAGCACACATTTTTTAAACTGATGATAATCATCTGGAGTATTGATGCTGGAAATATACAATATTTAATGACTGAAAACAGTTATTTTAAATTGTAATAATGTTTCACCATTTTTCTGATTTAGTCTCGGTGAGCTGAAGAGACTTACTTTTAAAAAATCTTACCAATTCCAAAATGTTGAAGGCTACTGAATAATAAGTACAAATTTTTCTATTTTTTCCAATTCTAACAGAAATATTTAGATATAAATGTTTAAAGAGAGTGGAAAACCATCCTGAAAATTACCGTATTTTGGAAATGCTTCTGATGGCAGATAACCATGTAAGAATGAAATATACTTGACAAATATTTTAAATAACACAAATTGATACATTTGTACAGTATTATAAAGCATAGGAAAACGCTTAAAGTAATGTTTTTTTATGGGGGGAAAATGTGATGCTCAAAGAAAAAAGAAAATAAATTGTACTTTGATTATTAAAATACACCATGTACTCCCCTTAATGTTTTTTTTCTTTCGCTTTCTCTTGAGAAATATTTTTTTTTATTAGTAAACGTGCCTGCAGTCTTTTCCCGCCACTAAATAAACAAGGAACCGTTAACGTTTTCCACAACTCTGCCTTTATAACAAGCAACTGTGCGTAATATTCAGGATTGATATTAACCCTCAGGTAAAAAAATATGTGTTTTTTAATTCCTCATAACTACAAGTTCTGGATTTATTATTCATAATTCCGAGTTTATGTCTCGAGGTATAATACACGTCAATGAAACGGTTTTCTGATGACCGTTGGTTTGTCGCATAGCAACGGCCGGAGCCGTTAAAATATTTAAATAATCAAATTACGTTTTAGATGGCATTTATACTGTATGAATATTACTGTACGAATCTCCATAAAACAGCGTCATAATGAAAACTATATACTGTTATTAATTCTTTTTTCGCTGATATTAGCTAATAACGGCAGTATCTCACCTCGGAGTCGAGTTTCTGTTTCTTGGCCACCATCCCGGTCTTGAGGGCCAGTCTCGCGCCTCCTCTCCGCTTGCCCACCTGAGTCAAACAGGAACAGACTGACAGCGTTACACGGGCTTTAGGAAGCGGCAGCGGCCCGAATCTACTGACAGACACCCCTCTCTCTATGTGTGTGTGTTTGTGTGTGTGTTACGCTAATGTAAAGCGCGTCCGCTGCCGTCCTTACAAAGCTGCTCACGCTTAGCGGCTTCTTGTCTTCAGGCGCAGCAGAGCTCTTCGTCTTGTCGTCGTCCTCGCCCTCTCTCTTCCTCTTCTCCTCCTCCTCCTCCATCTTCTTCTTGAAGAGCTCCATGAAGCTTCCGTCGTTGGCGAAGGCGTTAGCTGCTTTGGGCGCCCCGTGAGCCGGGCTGCTGCCGCCGGACTCCTCGCTGCTGCTGCTGGAGGACTGGTGGTGGTGGTGATGACGACGATGGCGGTGATGTTTGTCCGATTTATGCTGCTTCTTCTCCATCGTTTTACCGTTCGATAAAAGTATAAATAAAGCCTTTACATTCACTCCTGCGGTGCTTCTGATTTCTGCGCCGAAGCGACGACTTGCCGTTTTATGAAGAATTGAATGTATTATAAATGCGTACACGCGTAATTACGGTGAAAATGAAAGAATAATACGTTAGTCCGCCTTGTTTGTGGGATCGTTAAGGGTCGCGGCGAAGCAAAAACACCGTCAGCGACGAACAGAAAGAGCGCGATTATCGAGCCGCGGGTCCGAGAGTGATTATAATCGCAGACCGGCTGTATCGAGCGGGAATCTGCAGGATTTCGGGGTTTTATCCCGATGTTTTTTGCACAGGTTTGTTGTATTTTAGCGTCGCTCCGCCATACTTCATTTCATCTGCAGTGCAGTCAGTCAGCGCTCGAGTCCGCGAGCCCCGCCGCCGCCGCCTGCAGGCCGGAGGAAGAACCGCAGCGCGCTCGCTGCACACATAAAACACGCTTTATTCAATGTGGTACTTGCTGTTGACTTCTAGCAATTTCTCAGTGAAATCGCATTTTTGTGATGTTTATTTGACTTATTTCATAGCTACATTATCTATGAAAATCCAGAAACCATTAATGCGTCATTTAGTTTCAGAAAGATTGTTTTGGCAAACCTTTGCTCTGGTAGAGAATTTTTTAATTCTCATATTTAATAGACTAAATGATTTGTTTAGAGAAAGAGTTGGATTACTAAATTTGATTAAAATAATTAAAATGCTTAAAATAATTAGAATAGAGTCTGATTTAAATATATATATTTAGATTAAATTAATACATTCAACAATTCACTATAAGATTAACTTATCTAACTAAATCTGATTAAACTAAATAATACAATTTAATTAAAATAAAATGAACATACATCATTTGATTTAAATACAAAAGTTAAATTATAAAAACAAGCTGATTTAAATAACATCTAACAGTACACTACCATAATAAGAAAACAATGTAAAATAATAGAAAATATTTTCTCAATTATAGTTTACATTAAAAACATTTTTTTCATTACAGTAATGCAGTCTTTTATGCATTATTTGTCTTGCATGATGATGATTATATTTTAGCATAGTTTTAACAGTTTCCCATATTTATCAGCAAATGTTACAAAATATTTATCTTTATAAACACTTATCTTATGACTCAAACATGGAGTCATGGAGCATAATCCTAACAATAAATTGACTTCTTATTTTGACTATTTCTTCATCTGACTTCTTTAGTACTGGTTTGTGGATTAGGTCTAATTAAAAGGTTTATTATCCATCGTTTCTTGCAGGCTTTCATTCAAAGGAACAAACACACAGACCCAGCTCTGATATTTTGTACCAATAACCTCTTTTATTGTAGTGCAAAGAGAAGAACAGTGAGACTAAAGTGATTAATTTCCGTACCGACCCCATCAGTCCAGAGCGAACGAAGAAAACACGGTGAGAAACACACGAACAGCTCATGAACAACAGCACAAAACTCTCCAGCGTGAAGAACGAACAGAAACAGACGTCTGGACTGACGAGGGCCAAACACAGTGTTCACAGTCAGTAGTGTTTCTGCCTCAAATACCAGCGACAGACTTTGGTGACGTTACATCAAAAAAAAATTTTTTTTTAATAAAAATCATTCAAGCAGCAACCGGTGGGAACTCCTCGTCCTCCAGCGGTTCATCATCCATGATTAGTGTCAGTAAAACACAGCAGCTCTCTGGGAAACTCATGATAAAAGCACTTGATTTGTTCGTGGCATGAAAGCATGAGCGTCCAGCAGATGATTGATGGATGGCTGAAGGCACCGAGTGTGTAAAGTGCGTTCTCATGCACCGTAACCCTGATCAACACCCATCTACAGTAAAAACACAGCTTTAAAACAAACAAAGGTTGATCTACTTCATTAAACGCAGTGCTTTCTGAATTTAATTAACACTAAACTAAAACTGAGCTATCGCACTGACCAGCTAAAAACAACAAAACCTCCTCTAAAACACACTGATAAAAGACATGCTCTCTGAGGACAGACGGACGTGCAGGAGGCTCAGCTCTATCTGGGCTGCAGGCGAGACAGGCCTCGCCGGGCTTGTGTCCACTGTCTCTGCTGGGCCAGGAAGGACTGAGCCGGAGCTGAGCCGGATCCCGATCGCTCTCCGGCCACCTTCTGATGAAGAGCCATGCCCTGAGAAACAAACACAGCCATAAACCCTCAGGGTGCGTGCACGGAGGGAAAATATTATGAGGACATATCAACTAAGGCCTGTGAAATCATGTCCCCCATGTTTGTTTTTTTTAAATGTAACAATTCCTTTCATTTTTGGTCAGTAGTTATTATTAGCATATATTTTTCTTCTTTCTAGAAGTATGCCATAAATAGATGTAAAACGCTGAAAAAAGTAATTTAACAAATACTTGTAGTTGTAAACTCTGCTGAAGAGCTGGTTTTGTGTAGCCTCTAACTGTCGACGCTCACCATGTTGTACCAGGCTGAGATGATGAGCTTCTCCTCCTGGTCGTGTCTGGAGCGCGTCTTCTCGAAATCATGCTGAAACACACAGAGCAGCGTGAGACCATCACATAAACATCAGTCTGTGTGTGTGTGTGTGTGTGCGCGTCTGACCTCCAGGTGCTGGATCTTCCGGTTCTTCTCCGTCAGCTGGTTCTTCAGCGCCTGAACTTCAGCAGGAACCGTGCTGGACGTCTGCTTGGGGTCCAGAGTCTTTATGACCTGAAACACACACACAGCTGGTGTTCAGCAACACTGTTCTCTCTCTACACGGCACTCTCTGTCTGTCTGTGGTCTGTACTGACGGTGCGAGCTTTCTCCACATATCTCTTGTATCTCTCCTCCATCCGTCTCATGTCTTCATCCTTCTTCTTTAGGATCTCCTGCAGCTCATCAACCTTCTTCGCCACTGAGACACACACACACACATAGTCTTTATTACTCAGTAACGTGGCAGAAGCTCAGATGTTTCTTTAAATATCAGTTACAGTCCAAGACTGTTTTGACTCTGAATCATTCATTGTTCAATTTAAAAGCACTTAAAGTCCCTCCATTGAATGGTTTCATTATTTAAAAAAAATCTATTATATTACATTATGGTTTCATTATTAAAGGATAAGAAGAGAAAAGGCTAACTCATTTTTAAGAAGACCAGAAATCCCTTTTACTAGAATATATTCATATGTTTATATTAATATAAAAATACATAAAAAAACAGGAATATAACAAATTGACTAAAACTGAGATTAAAATTGAAAATATAACATAATGTTAATATTAGATTTTATTATAAAGAATATTTTCTGGATTTATAGATTTTTTTTATTCAGTTGCCAAGGCCACATTTATATTTTTTTAATAAATTTTTAAGCACTAAAAGACTAAAACTGAAAACAATATATAAATATAAAGTATTTACAGACTTTATACATACATACATTTCCCGCAGTAATTTTCACTTATTTATCTACTTATAGAGTAGTTTGCAGTTTGATGAACTAGATTCAGAGTGGCTTGTTGTGTGTCTGTGAGATGTCACTGGCTGTGTGTGTGTGTGTGTGTGTGTGTGGCCTCACTGTTGCTGTCCACAGGCGGCTCCAGATCATCAATCACCTCTCGCTTCCTCTGGAGGTCAGAATGAGCCTCGTGGAGCTTCACTCTGATCAAACACACACACACACATTAAAACAAGATCTGATGAAGACGCTGGCTCAGAGAGGACAGTCAGAGACACTCACAGGTGCTCCTCCAGCTTCTTCTTCAGCAGAGACGACTGTCAGGAGAGAAACAGAGCAGTGAGTGCTGGTTATTCATTATATTGTGTGTTCATCACACACCGTCAGTGATGATCACAGCGCATTAATCACTGTCCAATCAGAATGCAGACGGGCCGGGGGGCGGTACTTACAATGACCTGAGGCGGCAGATGATTGGTGGATTAGAAGAGGTGGGCGGATCAAAACAGACGAGCAGGCGTTAATTTCAGCACCGCAAACAAAAGAGTTACAGATTTCACACAATCAATCATCCAGAGACACAGGAAACTGTGCTTTAACATCAGATCAGAGGATCAGGTGAGTCATATTAAATCAATCGATCGATCACAAACAGATGGACATCACTCAACCGCTGCTGTCTGAAGATCTGACGTGAGCATGGGTTATATGATGTACACAGAACACCTCAGACCTCACACCAAAGTAAAAAGTGAAATTCAGTCCGTTACAAGCACTGCATTTATCATTGTCATTATTATTAGGAACTAAAATAACTTAAAAATAAATTAAGTCTATGATAGAGTTGAGTCTGTCTTAAATGAGGCAGATGGTCCATCAGACAGCAGCACTGAGAGTTGATTTTAGCTCAGACACAATCATGATGTGAGGAAGCGAGTGTGTGTGTGTTACTGACGTCCTCGGTCTTGCTGTCCTGGTCCTGTAAAGCTCTCTGTAGCTCCTCCACCTGAGCACTCAGCTCTGAGATCTGCTGCTGACTCAACCTGAGACACACACACAGAGAGAGTACGTCACACACTGTGTCTGCGCGCGTGTGTGTGTGACGGATTCATCAGTGTACAGACAGACCGGTTCTGCGTCTCGAGTGTGTTCTGGCTGCGCTGTGAATCCTCCAGCTGCGTCTGAAGCTCCTCCAGTCTGTGTCTGTACGACTCCTCCTGAACACAGAGAGTCTTGTTCTCCTGCTGCAGACGCACAACTGTGTCCCTGACACACACACACAGAAAACACTTCACAGGTCAGACTCGTAAATAAATACCAGAAATAAAGATGAATAACACATAAAACACAAAAACTAGTTTCCAAAAATATCTAAAACCAGAAAATCAGAATATTAATGAAAACTATAATAGCATCTCAATGATTATAAAATAGCAGAAGACTACTGAGAAGTCTAACAAATCTACACAACACAGCAAGACATTTCCTAGAGTTAGTAAATGATGTAAAACCTAAGCTCTGTAGGCATGATCTCTGCTGCCAGGCTGCCCACGGCTCCCGAGTCAGCGCTCAGAGAATCTACAGACACAGGGAGAGAGAGCTGATTGGTGGAGAGCGAGAGAGGGGGCGGGGCTTGTGTTTCTGTCTATAGATGCAGAGTGTGTGACCTGTTAAACACTGCTGCTGAACCTGAGCACATCTGAGCTCTTCAGTCGTCTCTCTGAGTGCGTCTCGCTCACACATCAGCTTCTGCAGCACACACACACAGAGTTATTACACACACAGATATTCACAGAGCACCTCTGCTCGGATGTGAGGGATCAGTGTGGTACCTCTCTCTCCTTCAGAAGCGTCTCGTATTTGTCGCTGAGGTTCTTGTACTCAAACTGCCATTTCTCAGCTTTCATGGCCTCGGCCTTGTGTTTGGCGCTCATCTCGTGAGCCTGAGGAACACAAACATCCTTCAGTCATACACACTGTGTCAGAGATGTCTTCTCTGCTCTCGCTCCTCACCTGTCTCTTGTAGGTGTCGAGCTGCGAGCGGATGGCGTTGGCCCGCCGCTGCTCCTCCTCCAGCTCACAGGTGCGCTGCATGTAGACGTGGTTCCTCTCCTCCAGCAGACGCACCTGTCTGCGCAGGTCGCCCAGGTCCTCCAGCTTGCGCTTGTAGGTCTCCACCAGGGCCTCCAGACGACTGACGCGGTCAGACGAGTGCCTGCAGCAGGACACATGGGTGAGGAACACAGAACGAGTGTGTCAGACAGAAGACGGAGAGGGGCGTCTCAGACCTGAGGATGTCCATCTCGTCTTTGAGGGACTGGGCCTCCTGAGCGAGGCTGGTGAGATCCTCGTTCCTCAGCTGCACATCCGTCAGCTCTCGCTCCAGAACATCTGCTCGCACTCGCAGGTCGTCCCGACTGCTCTCCAGCCTAAACACACACACGTTATCAGGCTTAATATCTCATATCACTCACGCTTAGAAGATATCAAGGTCGAAAGAACTTTTGAAAAGAGACTTTTTTTCATTTTGACCAAAAAAGATGAAGAGATTTCTTTCCTGGTTTATTACTGGCGATAAACTTTATAAACAAGCTTTATGTGTTCAATGTCCAGGTTTTCACATAATACTATAAAAAGATTAAAAAAGAAGAAGAAAAAAGAGACTAGACAGGAGGAGCCATTTTTCTATTTAAAAATAATGAAAAATATATTTATAATACAGAAAAAGTATGAATATCATGTTTATATAATATTAAATGGAAATATATATATTTTTTGTGTGAATGGATAAAACCATAATTTTTTTGCTTTTTTGTAATTAATTACAATTATAATAGTAATAATATTAGCAATAATATAAATATATTAGAAATATACTATTATTATTATTATTATTTTGTATTATAATAATTAAATTCATTGTATTTATAATAATATTATATTAATGCACTCCAATGTAAATTATACTATAATATTGTAATTATTTATTTTCAATTAATTATAAATAAAAGCTTAACTTTTTAACAACATAGAAATAACAGATTTATTTTCTTAATCAAACACTACATATTATAATAATTTATACAATATTATAAAGTTATAGAACTTATTTGTATGAATGCATAAAGCCAGAAACCAATTTTTTTAATCAATAGCAAATTAATTTAATTTATAATACAATATAAAAATTATAAAATATTTTTAATATAAAAATCACAAAAATATAGTGCTATAATATTATAATTACTTTAATATTTTATTTATGAATATATACAGGCATAATTTATTATGAGTTAAGGATATATGATTGCAATGTTAATAAAATACTACAAAAATACTATTCATTTATAATTATTAAAGTATGAATATAATACTAGATAAATATAAATTATGTTACAATTATATAATTATTTTCAAATTTGTATGAACTGAAAACCAAAAGCTAATAATTATGATTATATAATATATTATAAAAGAAATGGTATTAATATTATAACAATGTTAATCATAAAAATTATTATAAGATTTTGAATGAATATTTCTAATTTCTAATATTTCTGCAGGTCTAGAGCACAGAGTTAGAGAGGCCTGTGAATCAGATCTAGAGCATCAGTGTCTGTAATAGCGTTGGGCCCTGTGGCGGAGCTGCGCGAGGGGCCTCACACCTGTAGTTCTCCTCCTGCAGCTGCTCCATCTGACTCTGCAGCAGCAGCAGCTTCTTGTTGGTGATGGTGGAGGAGACGTCTGGCGTCTCGCAGTGACTGAGCCGCTCGCGCAGAGACTGGAGCTCCAGCTGCAGCGAGGACTTCTCCTCCATCAGAACAGACACCTGAATCACACACAAACACCTCCTTTAACGCTCACATCCTCCGTCCTGCTTTCCTCATCATTCAGTTCAGCGCTCACCTGCTGCTGGAGCTCCCGGTAGCGCTGGCTCGTCGAGTCTCTATCGTCGGTCTCTTCACTCAGAAAATAATACTTCCTGGACTGAGGGTCAACAGGACGAGAAGTCGTGAGAACACAGAACCCCCCGAGCCGGTCCGATCCTAAAGCCCTCACACTCACCTGACTGTCGAACTCCCCGTACGTCTCTGGAGCTCCCGCCTCCACGGGCTCTTTGGTGAGCAGCTGAGACACAAACACAGAACATCTCCATTAGATCGACAGCGCAGCGCTCACATGCTCAGTCTGCTGCTCTGTACACATCTACACACGGCCTTCTGGGAGAACAGAGCAAGTTTCACACGGATCAAAGGAGAGACTGTCGTCCTCCTCGTCTGAATGTGAAAAATCAGCCCGAGGGAGGAAGCTACAGAGAAATCATTTCAATAAAACCCATTCACATCCTTCACGGGGACTGCATTCCTGTATTTTGGAGCATGTGTGTGAATAAAAAATTATTTTAATTAATTTATTTATTTTTTTTTAACTTCCAGCAGAAAACAAAAATATTTTATGAAATTTAATGTCTTAAAAAAATACACACTGTATATAAAAAATGTATACACTGTTCAAAAGATTAATATATAAATGTTTTTTAAGAATTAAAAATAAAGAATTAAAAATAAATAAGTTTGAATCCACTTTGCTAATGTATGTAATTAAATAATAATTATTATTTATATTTAAATATAATATTTAAAATTAATATTAGACAGACAACAAATAAAATTTAAAATTATTTTTTTCAGTAGTTTTGATTAAATAAAGGCAGCCCTAATGAGCCCTATAATAAAAAAACAACATTACAGATCTTACTGAACCCAAACTTTTAAACAGCAATGTCTTAAAATGGTTTAACAAACATCCTACGGATCTTTAAAAAAGCAAGAATCCTGAAAGAGCTTAACAATTATTAAACGTCAAAAGGATATGATTTATTCAAATAAATGTTTCAAAGTCTACACACTGCACAGTAAACACACTCGGCAGGCTTGCTGTGTCAGAGCCGCTTACAATCAAACAACTGCACATGTGTGCAAATCATCTGCTCATAGACTGCTCATCCATTATAATATCTACTGTAAAGAGAGGGAATGATAGTTATTTCCCACATCTATGAACACACATTTCAGTATTTTGAACTTGCTTATAATTAAAAATACTGCATTTTCCTCTGGCTATTATTGGTATTTTGGTTTCCTAATGTGCACGAATTAAAAATTAAACAAAGATTTATTAAATACAGTTTACACATTCTGCATTCTGAATAATTGCTCTGCGTGTAAATGTCTCTTTGCACACGCGTTTTATTTCCATAGTCTTTTTTTCTGCGAGCAGCACATGTGTAACAGATGTGTGTTGTGTACCTCTTGTATAGCCGTCATCACAACATGCTGCACTGATTCCTCCAGAGTCATGATCTGCTGAATGTGCTCTGAGAGACAAGAGAGCATCATTACACGTTTAGGCTGATGGCTAACTAACCGACAAAACTAACCATTTTATAAAAATACACACACAAATTAAAAATCATCACAAGTGTTCATTATACTAGAATTCTTAAAATATGTAAAATAGCTCAAATATTCACTAAAATTGTACAATAATATATTAGTTCTAATGCTATAGGTATATTAAGTTGCTTCTTCTATTTAAGTATACAGAAAAAAAATGCCTCTGGGTCCATTTCTATTCACAATGTTTGTTTTAATCAGCGCAATTTAATTTATTATGGTAGTACACTACATTTAATCATTTATTATAATATTATGTAAAACCCTGAAGACTTCACCAGGCAGAAAGCAGGAGACTGTAAATACTTCTAAGATAATTGATAAATGACGTCCCATCACTCCCCTCACAGCGCTCGCTCGCTCTAATCTCAGCTCAGTTTTTTGTTGTGTTTTCCAGTCCGTCTATCAGACTGTGAGGTCACGTGACTGACCATGTGACCCAGGGCTTGTAATCTTCTGTGTACCTTGTTTCTGATCGCAGCTGACGGCACAGCCCAGAACCAGCTGAAGCAGACGACCCAGTTCAGTCACGTCCCCCATCTCCCCGATCAGACACACGTCAGGAACATGCTCTTCAGACACCTGCTGACCCAACACCTGACACACACACACACACACGTTACTAGCTGTGTACAATCACTGATGTGTGATGTACTACTACAGTGTTTAATATTTTGAATTAGATTAAATTTCTCTTCTTAGTTCAATTTTAGCGCTATCCTAAAAATGTACTTAAATGTTTTTGTCATTAATTTTTGTTAAATGTGTGTGTATATGTAATATCTATTCAGTGTAGTTTATATTTAATTTATTATTTTATTTTTTTATTTTTTTATTTACTTATAGTTTTTTATGTGTGTTTTGTTATTTTAGTGTCACTGATATATCACCACAGTTCTAATATTTTTAACACAATTTCATTTTTATATTTTCCCTTTCATTTTATTTAAGTCAATTTGTTGATCATTGTCTATTAGTAATTCCTATTAGTTTTTTTATGTCTATATAGCATTTATTAATGTTTTTTTATGTTATTTAGTTTTAATGTTTATTTATTTGTTTATGCACTTATTAATATATGGTTATATTCACAGTAAAACAAATAAATGTGAGAAATATTGCCTTGCTATTTTATTTTTACATAGTTAATGTAGTTAATTAGTTAAAATTAAAATTTAATTTAAATTCCCGAAACTAAGAAATAATATAATAATATTTAAATATATGATAAAAGTATGTTATATAATTGTTTACTATATAAAACACATATTTTCATTCTTTACTTTGTATTAAAGTATCACACACACACATAACCACTTTATGAGAAGCTCAGGTTCACACATAAACATAACTCACGTCGTGATAATACTCCATCATGCTCTGCAGGATCTTCTTGAGGTTGCTGACCTGTCAGACCACATGTGTTTACTCAGACCCATGAACATCCTGGATACTGTACAGCTCTACTACAAAGAAATCGAATAAAACTAAAGTACCTTCAGCCTCCAGTTCGTGCCGCCATCCTCTTTTATCCTGCTGAGCCACGTCTCGTTAAACCAGGACGAGTCTCTGACAGAGACAGAACAGAAACTAGTTATCATGTATCAAGCAGGAAGAGATGTGTCAGTGTCTCGAGGGCCAGTGATCGAGAACTATTCGCTATCAGCTGTTATATTAAACATGTCAGATGCGCACATGAATGTGTGCAGATCAGCTTTCACGTGAATAGCTGACGTTCCTTCATACACATTTGCAGAAAGTCACACCCACGCGTTACACTCACATTTTGTTGAGCACATGTGCGATGGCCACGCCGCTGGTCAGCTCGTGTTTGCTCGCGCACGACGGCACCTGAAACGTCTGCAGCTGAAAGAAAAATACAGCCATGAATAGTGCTTACAAAAACAGGACGCCGTTTAAAATGTGTTGTTTAGGGTCCAAGACAACTTTAAAAAAAATTAAATGAATAAAAATAAATGAACAAATGAAAAATATATGAAAACAAATTAAATAAACAATAAAAATACATTAAAATAAAATGTAAATTAATGTTAACAAAATTGCATGTAATTTTTTTTTATAAATATAAGTAAAATAATACTTTAACCTTTAAATTAAATACATATATTATATAAATTAAATAAAAATACATTAAAGGTTAAATTAACATAAATATAAATTTATATGAACTAAATAAATAGTCAACAAAGTGTTTTATTTTTTATTTATATTAGAAAAAAAGTCTATTTAATAAATTAAACTAATTAAACAAAAAACGTGCATACCAACTTATATATTAGAAGTAATATCTGCATACTGATGACATAGTAAAACCACAGGTTATTATTCTGGTACATATTGAGCAGCATGACTCAAAACTGAGGTCAATAAATAAAGTCATGGCCTTCCCTCAACTGTGATGGACAATTTTGTTATTTTATTTCAGAAGTATGTTTTGGTTTCAGCGGAGATGCAGTTGTTTTGAACTCTTATAATCAGTCTAAACTCATTTCAGGACCTTTGGTCAGTTACATAATGAGTTTGAAACCCCAAACACACGCATGCAGAGCTGTACAAAGCACTAATAAAATCTTCTAAATCACACACGAGCGAATAATTCACAGAAAACGGCGATACCTTCATTAAAAGTCATAAACTCGGTCAAATGTAAGATTCCACCTGCTGCTAACCAGCTAGCGCGCTAAACACAAACAAACAACTCCTTCCCGCTCGGTCAGTACAGACGGACACTCTTTAAATATCAGCTGAGCGACGGGAACGGGTTTATATCTTACCCAGATGAATAAAGAGTCACTCAGTTGTTGTTTATTGAGGCTCATGGTGCCGGTTGGTGCTGCTTCTCACTAGCAGCGCTGCTAAATGCGCTCACCCGAACTGACGCGTCATCGACGCACTTATTTGAGCCGCGAGAACGCTAGTAGCCATAGCAACACAGCGACGCGCGCGCTTTATAAGACATTAAATTAAATCAAGTAAACAATCCACTTATTTAAATAACATTTAACTTTTACCCCAAAGTTCAAATTCCGTCATTTAGTCACCCTTAAGCGTCAAACCCATGACTGTGTCAACGGCTTAACTTCTTTTGTTGAAGACAAAGTGACTTTGAAGGTTCTTGGTAATCAAACAGATGGCTTACACAGCATTTTTATCCTTAATATGGACGCCAAGAAACTCTTTGGTTAACGTTACTCATACTTATCATACCACACATTTTTGGTTATATTACGGTCTGTATACAGCGGTTCGTAGAAAATTGGTTAAAATGACAAAATAATAATAATAATACATAAATAAGTAAATACGTTTTCCAGACATATTTTTAAAAGTAAAAAATAATTTAAAAATATTTAAAAATAAATGAATAAACTAAAACCAGTGTAGCGCAGATCTGTCGAGTGACCACTAGATGGCAGAAGACATCAGTCAAAGTTAACAAAGTTTTTTTTTTTATTGTAATTGACCAGAACGGATAAACAAAGATAAATAAAGATAAATGTCCATAAAACATGTTATAGTGTACAAACAATTGATTGGAAGTGTATGTGTGTGAGAGAGACATTACAAACTAAAAAAGACTTAATGTCATTAAAGATACTTTGCTTTTTTATTAACAAAGTTCTGCTGTATTAGTCTCTTGAAGAAAATTACGAAATTTGGCTTTGATCCTGAACATTTTAATATATTTTTAGAATATTTCCTCACAGATCGATTCTGTATCAATTTGTAAAAACAGCACTTTTAACTTTTTACACATAATTACAGGAGAAATAATTTTTTTCATTATTATTATTATGTCTTCTAAGTGGTGAAGCTCTCTAAATTGACACTTCACACGTAAACCTGTGTTTATATTAAACAAATCAAGTCCGCTTTCTGTTTTAGACACGTTCACACACGCTTACGTCACTTCCTGCTACTCCCATCCTGCCCGTCAATCACCTGCGGTTGCCCAACACCTCTTACTGAAGTTACTGTAAGTTTCTTGTGTAACTTACTTATATAGAAATAAAAACTAAATAAAGAAAGAAATGTCCATTTATTTTGACAGGTCTGCACCGGAAGCGCTCTGAGACGCAGCGGAGGAAACTGAAGGGTCACTGGTTTAACAAGCTGCTCACTGGTTATGGTTAGTCATCCTCCAGGGCTTCATGACTAACCAGCTGGCAAAAGACAGGAAGGGGGTTTTACACAAGAACCGACGGAGGGCTATTTTCACCCAGGAGCCTTCCTCTTCTCTGCGCTCGACCCGTCTGTCCATCCAGATGTGCTTCCGTTAAATAACTGTGACACATTATTTCTCTTTCCCCTGCTCTTCTCTGTGTACATTTAACACACTAGTTTGTCAAAGCATCCGCACACAAACAAAGAGGAAAGGGGAAATAATTAAATGCAAGGATGATAATAAAAATATGAATAACAAAATATTTAAGTTAAACAAACAAAGACACTGATTGACATTTCTTTTAGTGATTTAAACTATATTTTATCATAAAAAAATGTTATAATAATTAAACTAATATATAATATAAATAATAATAAATATAGTTCTTTCTCCAATATTTATTAATATTTTGAAATATAATTGATAAATAAATTTCTAATTTTATATTTTCTATAATAAATAGTACATTAAATAAGAAAAAAATATCTAATTATGATTATAAATATAATTAAAATATAATTATTTTAAAATATTTAAGTAACTGATTTATTCTCTCTCTTGCTTTCTTCTCAATGTACGTTTTATTGTTTTGCCAAAGCATCAATGCACAAACAAACACACAGTAACAGTGAGATAATGAACTGCCAGTAATGGTAATTAAAAAAACAATCAAATAACTTTCAGATTTAGACTTCAATCAATACTTCTCTCAAAGGAGCTCACTGCAGATTCTGGATGCTGGTAAAGTGACGTTTTTCAGACTCTAATTTAGGGTTACACACCCACATCTGACGTCAGAACAGACTAAACAGACTTTAAACGATGCAGGCTGAATATGGTAGGTAGAAGAAGCCAAAAACCCTTTAAAAGATTGTGTGAAATTTGACCATGACCACACACACACATTTTTTCCACTTCAATGCCACATCTCACACATCAGACAATGAAATTGCTATATTTCAGACTATATTTGCACATGTGATTAAAAACAATTTTGTATATTAATAAACATCAGATTTCATGTTTATTTATGGACGTCATCATGAATACACTGTTCATGAGGGATAACATTCATTCATTTATTCTAGTACAGTAAAGCAATGCCACCATGAACTAAAATATTACTACAGTAATATGTAGTTAAATCTAGATATAAATCTGCTCCATGTCCAGAATGATGTTTTGTCCTCTAAACACTGTAAAACTGTGCATCTTTACTTAGCCTTAGCATGGCCAGAATGTGCTTGTCTACACATACTAAACAAACAGTGCTTATTCACAAAGTAAAAAATTCATGTGCTGAGTTTTGGCCCCGCCGGCCTTCCACAGTCCTGAGGCAGATCGAATGCATGACGCTTCTGTGGGTGTCCTGCGTCTTTAAGGCAGGAATGTGGGTTATGTGCGGCCAGTGCCAGCTCTGACTGACAGACAGGCGAGAGTGTTGGCACATCGCAGCAGTGCACCAGGTGCAGGAAACACAGGAAAAACAAGCTGGGATTTGCTGAATGTGAGGAAAACAGCGGGCAGGGCAGGTGGATTTACAAACCCACGACTCCAGACATGAGCTCATGAGGGCAGGGCGACACTACAGGTGTGTTTTCACCCCAGATTCACTCCGCTGATCAAGATTTACAGCCTCGTCGAGGGCGGATCTGATACGAGAGAGCAAAAAGCCAGCAGATGTGGCCAGAAGACCATTAAACCAGGCTTTAATGAGGCTCTGTGTTGACTCAACTGCGTGCAGGTGCTGCTGGAAGACCTGAGAAGAAAATAAACATCGTAAATATTCCCCTGCGTCTTTCATCTGAGGAAACTCCAGGAGAAACGAGTGGCTGGTACAGACACACATAGCAACTTAAAAGTCAAGCAGCTTTTAGCCGACTGAATTATTAGTGTTTTTGAACAAACCCCTGACCTTCGGTATTCAGCGTCCACACGCAGCCTTTCCGTGTGTAAGATTTCACCTGATAAAACGAGCAAAACAAATCCAGAGAGAAACCGTCCAGAACACCCTAGCAACGTGAAATATCTTCGCAACTAAATAACTTCTACCTTGTGCCATAACATTGGAAACCATGTTAAAAACAGCCCTGGCCACACCCTTAAACACAATCTTGCAACTGTACAACATGCTGGAAACATAGAATATCTAGAAAACTGCTTAGCAACACTCTGGAAATCACCTGAAACTGCTTAGCAACCACATAGTAACATTAAATGTTAAATTGTGTCCTATCATACCTGGGAACCACCAGGAACACGTGAGAAAGTAGAATATCTTAGCTGCATAGCAATGCCTTGAAAACCACTCAAGCTCTCTAGCAACCTCATAGTAACATTAAATACTGCCCAACTGTACAACCCAAAATACCTCAGTAATGTAGAATTTCTTAGCAACTGCATAGTAACACCCTGGAAACCACCAAAACTCCCTAGCAACCCCATAGTAACATGTTAAATACTTTTCCGTTATACAGTCTCACCCTGGCAACTGCGTGAAGCACCTTATATATCTTATCAGCTGTATAGTAACACCCTGGAAACCACCCAAACTCCCTAGCAACCCCATAGTAACATGTTAAATACTTTCCAGTTATACAGTCTCACCCTGGCAACTGTGTGAAGCACCTTATATATCTTATCAGCTGTATAGTAACACCCTGGAAACCACCCAAACTACCTAGCAACCCCATAGTAACATGTTAAATTCTTTCCCGTTATACAGACTCACCCTGGCAACTGTGTGAAGCACCTTATATATCTTATCAGCTGTATAGTAACACCCTGGAAACCACCCAAACTA
>JAUCNO010001440.1:2284249-2313058 GCA_032353835.1 Enteromius viviparus
ATACAAATATATTATATAAAGAAAAACTTTTATTTTGATGTGATTAATCATGATTAATCCGTTGACAGCCCTAATAAATATACATTGTACTATTAATATAGCACATGAGTTTGTTTGTTTTTTTTGCTGAAAATGTCCTCACCCTTATGCCTTTGTAGATATAGCAATGCGTCACAGCAATGGGTGCCGTCAGATTGAGAGTCCAAGCTGCTGAATACATCACAATAATCTACAAATATTCCACACCACTCAAAAACAGCTCAAACCAAATATGAGGGTATAGATTTTAATTTTAGAGACAACAGAAGATTTAACAGTGGAGAAAGCGTTGTTATGGACAATGGACTCTCATTCTGACGGCACCCATTCACTGCAGAAGAGACAGTGCTCAGCAGTTAATGATGAAGAAACAAACTCATCTAGGAGGGCCTGATGTACTCACCATATATTTTATATTCCTTTAAAAAAAACATGCTTCTCAATACACATGCTGCTACAATTGTGCAGCTAGCATGTTAGCATGCTATTGTGACAGAAATCTGTTGCTGTGTGTCACACAGTGTGTTGTAAACAGCAGTGTGTTGGGAGCGCTGCTGTCTGTCAGACTGATCCTAGCGCAGCGTTTGTCTTCCTGTACGGATGAGTGATGTCACCAGTGCTAGAGAACACTCTTCTTGTGGCCATATGTTATGTAAAAACAGCGAATCATGTCCTAATCCTCCACTTCTCAGTATTATGCAATAATCCAGCAGTGCCTTATCCGAGTGTCACAATGAAAAAACAAGGCGATTTAGCTTTTGTGTTTTTTGTCATCTTACTCTTGTCATGCTCTTCTGTGTGATCAGGAGCTCATCAGGCCAGGGCAGCAGGAATCTAGTTCCTGTTCTGATCAAAGTCATCGTGTGTAAATCTGTCAGAGATAAATCCATCAATGAATGTGTCAATATAGAGGGCAAATCTATTGACCACATTCTACATCTGAATGTCTGTGGGAGGGAAACATGACGGTAGATTTGCAAACCACTTATTTATTTAATTCGTTTTATACCATTATATATATATATATATATATATATATACTACTGTTCAGAAATTTGGGGTCAGCAAGATACTTAATGGTTATTAAAGATGTTTCTTCTGCTCATCAAGACTGCATTTATTAGACTAAATAGCAAGATTAACAAGTAAAATACATAATTTTTTACCAAATATAAAACATTTCTAAAATTTAAATCTATGCTGTGACTTTTTTTTTTCATTTAATAGATACTTTGTTGAAAATAAAACATCAGCATTTTAGAATGATTTCTGAAAGGATCATGTGACGCTGGAGCCTGGAGTAATGATGCTTTGTATCGCAGGAATAAATTACATTTTAAAATATATTCACACAGAAAACACTTATTTTAAATTGAAATAATATTTCACAATATTACAGTTTTTTCTGGATTTTTAATCTAATAGAATGCTTAATGCTTAAAAACCATTAAATATCTTAATGAGCCCAAATTTTTGAACGGTAGTGTATATATCTATATACTGTATATATATATGAAAAAATAAATGAAAGGCTTGCACAGAATTTACTGTTTTGTTTTAGTTTTTTTTTTTGTATTGTGTTTTGTATGTAAGAGACCCCTTTAAAAAAAGAGAGATGCTTTAAAAATAAAAATAAATATATAAATAATAATTAATTCGGTATATAAACAAATAAATGCATATATAAATAATTATGTTATTTGGAATATATGAGGTATACTTTAAAAATGAATGAATGAATGAATTTTGAATAAAGACAGAAATTTATTTTCTTTTATTTTTTTATATTTCAAGTCAAAAACATAAAATGTGTGATATCAGACACATGGACAGAAAACACATGTCCATTAAATCATTGGGTCTCTGGAGGGCACTGGGTTGTGTCCTGAAGTCCAATATCTAGATCGGAATTTAAGGGCTGATAATTACGCGCTGGCCAAAAATTCAGCTTCTTTGTATCAAACAAATGATGAATGATGCCCACACGCATACAATGCCCAAAATATCACAAAAAAGCGTAATGATTAATAACACCCCCCATACTAGTAATGAAAACGCCTGAATGCAGCTCACGAGGTCTTGAGACGCAGACGGCGTGTGGATGCGAGGGCGGAGCGAGAGGAGGAGACAAAAACATCCCGGAGACAAGAGAGGATGACATGAATGAACAACCTTGGGAGAGAAAGAGAGAGAGAGAGAGAGGGTGATGCTAAAAGGAGCGGACGCGCTCGCGGCTAAGTCACTCGCGTTGGTCTCGCTCACTGTCCTTTATGACGTCACGTCCAGCGCTCGCTCTTCTGCGGGACGCGAGCGTCGCGAACCCCCCTTCAGCCTCTCGGACGCTCGGTATGAGCCGGATTGTATGACAGCGGCGTCCGGGTGACGGAGTCTTCTCCGCCGGTCCAGCAGCAGCAGCATCTCCTCCGCCGGACGCGACATGGACGACTCGGGGATCATCAGGCGCAGGCGGCTCCAGGTCAGACCCTCTAGACAAGTGCAGACATGTTACAGTGGAGACACAATGGTATTCTTTGAAGCACCTTGAATAAGCGTGGTATTTCAATACGGTAAACATTCACCATGACATCTGATTACACCAATAGGGAGAGGTATTGTTTGAAAGACCATGGTAATCCTTCAGTATCCTGCTGTTAGTGTGTTTCTGTAAACCCGTTATATTGAATCCTTGCACTAGCCTTCAGTGATTGTTGTTTTGGCGACGTATTGAGGAAGTACCACGGTATTCTTTAAGGGTTAATACGGTAAACATTCATTACTATGGTGCGTATCAAAAATACCATGGTGTTACGATCTGATTGGAGTGCATAAGGACAGTGTGACTTGAAACTGATGTTTGAAATATTACAGTAAATGGACATAATAATCATTCAGTATCATGTTTATCAGCATGTTTTCTGGGCGATGTATTGAGTACCATGGTATTCTACCTTGAAGTAACATAGTACTGTAATAACATGGTAAACATTCAGCACTAGGCTACATGGTGCATATTAAAAAATATCACTTTATTCTGATCTAATTAGAGCACACTAGGATAGTGTAACCAGTGGGAGTGGTATGCTCTGAAATACTATGGTAAATGGACATGGTTATCCTTTAGTACCGTGCTTTTTGTAGTAAAATATGTTTTCTGGACATGTACTATAGTAATATTGTGTGTTTGGTGATGTGTTGACCTTGATATTGATACTCCCATCACTATCGATACAGTGTGACCAGTGGGGAGTATACCGTGGTAAATTGAGTGCCATGGTATTAATGTGTTTTATAGTGATACCATGTTTTCTTGACATGTACCATGGGGATTATAAAGGTTTTTAATGGGCTAGCACAATGATGTTCTTTGAATTACATTGAAGTAATATGGTACATGAGTGTGGTAAACATGGTATATATCCAAAATATAATGGTATTATTAATGTTACTCTCTGAATGGGCCACATAAGGCCAGTCTAACCAATGAGAAGTGGTATTCTTTGGATGGTAACTGAATACATATCATTACATATGCAGTATTACTGTAGTTATACCATGTTTTCATGTACAATTGTATTACTGTGGTTTTTGGTCAAATATACATTTAACTATCTGATAATCAGTCTAATGTGGTTTTCGTTTAGTTGCATTTATACAGAATATATGCAATCTGAGGCTATTTATTAAGGTATGCATAACTCAGCCTCCAGTATCTCTGAGCTGAGATGATGAGATGTTTTTGTGTGTGTGTGTTCAGGGGGGTTTATCTGAATCTACTGCTTTGGTCGGGACAAATGTGTGTGTGTGTGTGTGTGTGTGTGTCGACATCTGAAACCGCTTCCTTTGTCTGAAGTTGCGCAATGAGTTAAACGGTCTGATATGATATCTCTCACACACACAGAGTCATCAGTGGAGAGTCATTCATGAAGTCTCAGACATGATCAGAGAGAGACGGACGGACGGATTAAAATATATTCTGTTCATTTTGCACATTACCTACAGTAAACTGAAGCATGTCATCATTACTTTAATGCAAAAACTAAATATAAACATAACCAGCATGCATTTTTAACCAATGCACACATCAATCTTTCTGTAAACAGACACATTTGTCCACAGAATTTGGGCTGAAATGTGTTTCATTGTCCTGAATGTCACAACCTAAATGCAAAATATAATTGCTTGGTGTCTTGTTTGAGTGTGTTTCAAACATGTGACATATTTTTCGCTTGGTGTGAAAATAATTGCCCTCAACGAATATTGCTGTGTCCCTCGGGCCCATCCTGTTCATCACACACACACACACACACACATGTGTTGGTTATTCGGTTAACACCCCTCCCCGCTCCACCGCACTGTTGCTGCCATATGGTGCAACACACTGCCTCAGAGGTCAAAGGTCACTCCCATCATGCAGCAGGGTGCTGCATATATATTAAGAGCTGATGCAGGAGGGTTTTAGGTGCATGCATGTGGCTCTAAATTAGACTTAAGTTGGATGTTTCATCATGCATTTGTTATTTCCTGCGCTCAACAGTGGGACTGACCCTAAAACTGGTGCTTTGGATGCTTTTTTTGCAAGTCTGTCGTTTAATTACCGAAGGCGTCCGATGCACATTTTCTCCTGATGCGCAGAACCATTACAGTTGGAGGAAATCCCGAGAATGAAGGCGAAGCGATAACTCGCGGGCTGTTTTGCGGACGCTGGCAGCGGGACGCTCTTAGGTTAATGAGGCTCAGATTATGGGGCTGGCGCGGGAAATGATGGGTTTGCACCAAACAGCGGGCAGGAGGCCCAGATAGTGCCATTTCATTACCGCTGCGCTTTCAGCCCATCATCATCTTTCAGACGGATCATCTGCAAATACACTCTATTCAATAAAAAGAGAAATATAATATATAGAAATAAATATTTCTGTTTCTTTTGGAGAAAATGAGCCTGGTGGTCATGCAAAACTCATCAGCTAGGGGTATCACAGTAAATAAAACCATTACAATATATTAACTGAAGTTCATTTTAATAATACCATGTTTTTTGTCTTTTATGTGCGTTTATAATCATTGTTTGGCTGTATATAGTTAGGTACTACCATGATATTCTTTAAGGAGATAAAAGGAGACACTTAAAACCTGAAAAAGTCAGATTTTCATGATATGTCGCCTTTAAAGTACCTTGAAGAAACATGCTATATGAATATGGCAAACAGTACTATCAGTATGTGTTAAATACAAATCAGTTTTTATAAAAAATATCATGCTTTTACCATTTAATACTCAGATTGGACTATAAAAAGACTACTTTTTGGAAAGCCATGGTAAATTCCCAGCTGGTTTATGTGTATTCATTAATGTTAACAGCTAAAAATCACTAAATGTGTTGATTTAGTATTAAGATTATTAAATGCTGTATAGATTTTGTTCACTGCTGGTTCACGCTAGTAGTGAACTAATGAAACCTAACCTGTTACTTTACAAGGATATTCTTCTTGAAATACAATTTCTACTGTACAACTTTTTAAACTCTTCTAGAAGAATATGATTATCAAGTGTTTCTACCTGCATATGTTAAACGATCATGAGATGCTGTGATGATGTGCTGTGACGTCCCGTCTGATGACGCAGGAGTGTGATGTTTGAGAGCATGTCTGTGGACGGAGGGAAACGCTTCATTAGCGCAGCTCAAGTGCTTTTGCTCGGCTGATCTCTGCTCAGAGTTTGGCAGCTTGTTCTCGATCGGCTCCATCTGTCTGCGTGAGTTTACCGGGCTGCTCTTCTCCACAGGCTTTCTGGGAAGCTTTTACAGCATTTAAAGACGGAAAACTCAATTACTGTCTAAAATTAAACACGTGAGTCACACAGCGAAACAAACAGAGAGCGCGAGTGTCTTTCTTCAGAGAAACTGGAGCTGATGCTGCTTTACGTGGAAGACTCGTTTGATGAAGATTGTGATGCTCTGTGAATTCAGGAGACTGAAACTGAACATGTGTTTTCACTTCAAAGCTCAATAAATTTAATTCAGAGTCTTGTAAAAATACTTTAATGAGATAGGATATTTGTATAGCTTGATTAGTCTAAATTGCACACTGAAAATAAAAGTTATTTTTTTATTCGCTACTTTTATGTCTTCAGTTTAATTGAATTTGACTGTAACTTCAGTATTTTATTTGTGAGATCACCTGTTCAAAGAAAATACAGGGCTGATGTTATGCTAACTATTAAAACTGTTAACTATTACAGCTGAGAAAATGCTAAAATAACATCTGGAAACATTGGAGCGGTGTTGTTCTAGGACCATTGAGATACTAGCATCATTTTTTATTTATTTATTTATTTACATTAGATTTTTTAAGTCAGTTTTACTTTTAGTTATTTAATTACATCATAAACTAATTGAAAATGAAAATTAGAAGTGTTGCCTTTGCAAAAAAAGAAAATGTAATTTTAGTACAATGTAATATTCTTATTATACAGTATATATATATATATATATATTTTTTTTTTTTTAGTTTTATTTTATGTTTTCTATGTTTTTTTTAGATAACTAGCCTATAATAACTCCAGATTTATTTGGCAAAATACCATTATGCATATATAAAGCAAACATTTTATTTCTTATATTGCCCTTTTAAAGCAATGAAGGCACAGATTCCATGTTCTCACATTTATATTAGATTTAAACTATATTTAAAATTGCCGAAATAAATAAATAAATATATATATATATAGCTTAAGTAATCAAGTTGTTAAAAAAACCATTATCACTATACTTATTTGCTTTATTTTTATCTCTGAAATGTAGAGATAAAAAGTCCTGCATTCTACTTATTTGCGTGTAGCTTGCACATCGTTGTTATTTATGAGTGTTATGGTAATAGATCTTCCTCAGCGATCATGATTATGGTAAGTGGAGTCGCTCTGACAGGGTTTTCAGACTTTATACTCTCTGTACAGTGAAGTAGAGTCAGAGCAGCGCTGGAGAGAGCGTCTGAATGTATAAGTGTGCTGTAATGCCCTTGGGGGTGATCTCTGGGGTTATTTACAGTGTAATTGACCCGACGGCTCGGTCAGAGAGAGTTTAACCTCAGTCGATGGAGCCTGCTCCTCAGCAGCGATTAGTCACGAGACGAGCGGCGAAAACGTGTCAGCAGCACACTAACTGTTGTCATGGAAACACACGTTTATATTGAGGATCGATTCGAGAGCTGACGGCGCAGAGATGCGGCGTTTGATCAGTTAGTCAATACAAAGTGAGCGTCTTCTGCTGCTGACTCATAATACAGCTAAAATAAACACTTTCCTTTCTTCAGAAACCAAAAGTTTCATAAAATCTGTCAAATGTTCTTGATCAGGTGACAAATTGTGTTCTCAAAATAGCGCCACAGTATCTCAGTGGTCATGAAATTAGGCTTTCATTTCTTAATGCAAAATTAATCGCTTTAATTTTAGTCTGTTGGCATGTTTTGACAGGTTTGGTGTCTAGATTGTGTTTCTCGTGGATCTGGTTTCCCGTGTGAATGTTGTAAAATGAGGCACGGAGTTAATTCTGAAAGCACATCAAGGTCCAAGGACACCTGAGCTGCTCGTATCGATTAGTGATGCCTGCCAATCAATGCTAATGCTATCTGCTGACTAAAGCTGCTCAGAGACAACTTTTTGTTGAATAACGTGAAATTTAGGCCTGAGAATTAGAATAATAAGACATTTGGGCAACTGAAATCAACACACAACATTGAAAAATAAAAAAAAATCTAATCTTTTTAAAAAATAGAAATGTGAAATGAAAGCCACCAGTAGGTGGCAGCAAATCACTGTTAATGAGTGAGTCGTTTCGATTGAACCGAATCATTTAAACAGTTGATTCATTCAGGACGAAACGCTGTTCTTTTGCTCAAAGACACAAAACAGTTCTGCGTTTGGAGTTGGTGAAGTAGAGTAAAAACGGCAATATGTTGTCTCAACGTAAACTAACATTTTATAACTATATATGAAGTGGTATAAAATAAATATACTTTTTCTGTCTGCATGACTTGAATTTGAATTCATTCTAAATGTGTTTTAACAGACAGAATCACGCAGTGTACGGTTTGTGCACAAAACTGGGCTGAACGTGTTTAACATGTGCATCCTGCTGAAGTTCTGCCCGAGTCTCTCGGAGACAGAGAGTCTGTCAGAAAGACGAACGAGGGCAGATTATGTGTTCAGTCACAGAGAGAAATGAAGGACGGGAGCGCTGCCAGAACAGCAGCAGCTTTCTTTGTTCCACAGTAATGTGCCAGTCTGTGTCAAACACAAACATACTTTACATTCATATTCAATACTACCTCGTTGATTTTTCACATTGTTCAGGTTGTTGTCAGATGCTTTGCTTATAAAGTGTGCTCATGCCTCCTTCTTCACGAGGCTTACTCTGATATTTCTAATCTAGTTTAAGGATGTGTGAGTTTATCCTGTCTGATCTGTTTTCTCTCTGTTTTCTCGCTCGGGTTTATCTCTGTCTGTCTTCGGCCCCGAAGGATCTTCCTCTGCCCCGTAAAAACAGCAGGTGAGTCTCTTTTCAGTCATAATAAATAGATAAGTGTTACATTACATGTTTTATTCATATTGGAAGTAAATAATTTTAGAAATAATTGTGTAATTTTGTTTACAGTACAAACCCAGCCCAGTGTTATTGTAATGTCACTGAGATATTATTATAGTATATTCATATTTAGGTGAAGCTTTAGTAATTGTGTCGTGTGTTTTTGTCATTTGTACGTTAAAACATTACTTACTGCATCTTACATTAGCAGGGAAAAAATTAAATATAATAAATATATAGTAACATAATGTAAATATAATGTTTTTACCCTTCCAGTAATGTCAATTTGGAGGTTTTTGTAATTTATATTATTTATTTTTTTGTCTATAAAGTTGTTATTTTTTTTTTTTTACTTATTACATTTTTATTTATTTATTAGTTTGTTTAAGATATTTTATATGTAGGTGTTATATGTAGTTTTGTTCAGTTAACCCTTTTTTATTTGTAGTAATAATAATGTTTAAGGTTTATACAGTTATAGGTATTTTACCACATCAAGATAAATGATACGAAAAAAGCAAATATTGTGTTTTAACAATAGGTTTTATAATACATTTTATTTCAGTTACATTGTTTTTCTCAATTGATATAGTTTTAGATAATATAGTGCTTCATGTTAAATTAAAATAACTATGTTTTGTGTTATAATTTGACTAAGCGTTTATGTTATTTGCAGTAACGGAAACTCTTTGCTGCTCTTAGTTTTAGTGCTGGTTAACTATATTAACTGTGACTCAGCCTGTCTCTCCTTGTCAGGTTTATTTATCTTTCTCCGTCTCTCTCTCTGTCCATTTCTCTAAAAGCTTTCTTTTTTCACTCTCATCTACTTTTTCCGTGAATCTCAGTTATATCACCATGACCGCTGGGAAAAAAGCATATTGCACTTACGCTGTTAAACACACTCACACTCACACACACACACACTCTCAGGGGCATCTTGCGAGCGGATGTGCTGCACCTGCTCCCCTCTTTTAACCCTCGTCTTGGTATCATCCGCTGCCCTCGAGATTTCACCCAGAATTCCCCGCTGCGCTCTATTTTTCCAGAGTGCAGGCAGACGTCTGATGATGTTTGTGCTTCACGCTGTGTGTTTCTGAGCGTCCGGCTGCTTTGTGCTCTCAGTCATGCAGGGCGGTGTGTTTCGTCGCACTAAAAGGTGAAACGGTCTTAACATCTGTTTACAGTCAGCTGTTTACATCATTAGTGGAGTGAGTTTAACACCTCTGTAAATGCAACTATCATTCATATATTTCATATGTATAGTGTACTATATATATTATAGTGCTTGATTCAGTAAGTGACTCAAAATTAAAGTTTCGTTGAGTCTTATGAGTATTTTCAGTAATAAGTCCTGCAAACATTTTTGTTTTGTAAATGATTTGTTGATGGTTTGAGTGCATCAGTGAATAATTGATCTATTAACTTGTAGTTTTTGTCTTGAATCCTTTATGATGATGCTAGAAATGTCTGAATAGTTGCTGTTGTTGAATGCTGATATTATAAGGTACTGTCTCTTTAAGAGAGGTACAGAACTTTTTTTTAATAGAACATTTAAATGGAACCTTTAGAATTTTTGAGTTTTTGTTTTTAAGTGTCATATTTCTATACATTAGGCATTTTCTAGTGCATTTAGTCTTACATAGAGAGAATATGGAGGAAAAACTGCTTCGTTTTACTTTTTTTACTTTAAAAGTAAGATGAGATTCTGATGGCTTGTAAATCAGTGAGGTCTTTATAAGATTATTGCAGATACAGGAACAATATAAATGTCTGCTGTCACTCTGTATCTTCCAGTAAATTGTTTTAGTAAGATTATATTTAACTGCTTAGTTGTGCAATGTGATACAGCGATGACTGAGACATGAACAAACAAGCATTCCTCTAAAGATGAGATGTTTTAGAGGTTAGTGGAGGTCATTCTTCCACCGAGGAACAGTGAGAGTAAAGTTTCTGGAAGCAAGTATTTAGAAGAAGCGCTGTCTCTTTAAGAGAGGGACAGGGTCTCAGATCACTCTGTTCAGGATGATCCCTAAAGACCGTTAATTAGCAGTCTGTCTACACCTGTGTGTGTGTGTTTACTAGTGCTCAACATGCGCTGTCATGATGTCATCTTCATTTTGTCTGTCTGCGATCAAATTAAAAAGATCAAATGTGGCTTTTTGGGATTTGATTTATACTGTAAATGAAATCTTTATGGCTTTATTTAGTCTGTTTATTAAGCACTTGCCTTGTAGGGACCCTCACCGCTCACAGGATAAAGCCTGACACACACACACACACAGAGTAATGGTGTGTAATGTCTCTCATACAGTCACTCAAGGCGTATCAGCTGTCTCTCTCTTCCATTAGCTCTCTCTCTTTCTGTTTATCTGTACCTCTCTCGTCCAGAGTGTCTCTGTGTTTCTTCACGCTGACTCAGATTGATGACTGTGGAAATGGAGTTTTCTGTATCGCACTTGTTCTGCTGCAGGGCACAAACACACACACACACACGCACCACTTTCTCTGTTCTCGGCTCTGATGTGATTTTTTTCTAAACATAATTTTATCTCATTAAAACATCTGGTGATGGAAAACAAGTCTTAAAATAAAACTTACCTTTTCAGCAGGATTTGGGCAGTTGGTTATATTTGTAGTTTAGTGAGTTTTTATCACAGGTTTTTCTTAAAAAATATATTTATTTGTATTTAATTCTGTTTATTTATTTATTTACATTAATTAATCGTTTATAAATAAATAAGTTTATAAATAAATTATTCATTTTTATTAGTATGTATCTAGTTTCTAGTTATTTATTTGTTTGTTTATTTATATACATGAAGGATGGATATATATATATATTAGTTTTAATATATATAATTGTTTCATTTATTATTATTTGTATTTTATTATTGAGATTTATTTATTTTTATGCGTCTTTCATTCTTTATTTATTTATTTTTATTTATTTGCTTAATTAAAAAAATATTTAGTTTATTTTTCTCTCTTTTTTTAAATGTGTTTTATTTTTTTGTTTGTTCATTCATTCATTCTTTTTAAATGTCTCACATTTGATACATTATTAGATGCTTTATTAATATCATTAAACGGTTGATTTCTCTGTTTGTTTGTGTGCAGTTGCCGTAGTAACCGGAAGAGTTTGATTCTGACCTCCACCTCACCGACTCTGCCCCGCCCACATTCCCCATTACCGGGACACATCGGTGAGAGGCCACGCCCCCTGCTGGATGAAACACTGTTACAGATGCTGATACGCTTTTCTTACATGACTGAGTTTGGTTCGTAACTGAGCGTCATTTGTTCTTCCTGTGCACACAGGAAGTAGTCCTCTGGACAGCCCTCGAAACTTCTCTCCCAGCGCTCCGGCACACTTCTCCTTCGCTTCATCAAGACGGTAAACACACACACTCACACAGCTCAGATTGGAAGGGTAACGTAAACCATCAGATGTTGTTCATTTAGCTTGTACACTGTTGTCTGCAGGGATGGGAGGCGGTGGTCGCTGGCGTCTCTTCCGTCCTCTGGATATGGGACAAACACTCCCAGCTCCACGGTGAGAGAGTTTCTCGTGTGAACACACGTTCATAACATTTGTGACGGGTTTGTGGTGTATTTATGAGCAGATGAAGAGAGTCAGAGCATTGTTAGCTTAGTGTTTGTTCTGTGCTGTTATAGTTTTTAGAAATATAGAATTATAGAATTTTAGAATTATAGCCTACATTTTAAGTTTTCAATTATAATTTATTTTGTAATTTTGTCTGTATTAGTTTTAAATGTTTTATATGTCTAAATAATACAATTTCATATTTTATCACATAAAGAAATATATGAATTATAAGATATAATAGTTATATTATTCAGAAAGTATTTTGGAATAAATAGTTTAGAATTAAAAAAATAATATTTATTAAATTATTTTATAATATATTATAAAAAGTGCTTTATAATTAATTTTTTAAAAATTAAAAAATTTCAAAAATTTGATGTACAGTACGCAGCACATATTTCAGATTATTATTATTAACATAATTTTTTTAATTAAGTTCAGTGATTTGTTTGTGTTTTGTTTGTTTTTTTCAGAGTTTCTTTGTTTTTATTTATTTATTTTTTGTATTTGTGTTTATAGTTTATTTCATTACTTCAGTTTATTTACTATTTTTTGTAAGTTTTTTATTTATAGTTTAAATTCATTTAGTCATTTTTTCCCATTTGTTTTTTTTTATTATAAATTTTAGATTTATAGTTTTATAGATTTTGATGTGTTTCATTCTTTATTTCTTTCATTAATTAATATTTGTATTTATTTGGTTATTACATTTCATTTTTAAATGATTTGTTTTTTGCGTATTATTTTTTTCTTTTCATACTTGTACTCTTTTTTTAGTTTCTTTGTATTTTGTTTGTTTAAAGTTTCTTTTAAACAGATTTTTTCACTTTTTGTTTTATTTGTATTTAATTAAGTAATTTATTCTATTTGTATATCATAACATAAAAAACACAATATTTTGAGGTCAATCATTTCAGTTTATCATTATTTAAATCATATTTGAATCATTATTTTTGGTTTAAAAAAAAGTGAGCTCAAATATATAAAGAAGCTTGTTTTAAAAGGTCAAAATTTAGTTTTTGAAGATGTTTTACAAGTACCCAGCTTTTACTCTTATTGGTATGTTATTGCTATAATAAAGTGTTTTTTTGATATGTTGGTTTCTCTTGTAATAATAATCAAGAAAGCATTATTGTGCTGATTGTTGTCAGGACTGCATCTATGTTCTGCTTATATCCTGTCTATGTATATGCGATAGTGTAGGGACTGTTGGCTCTGTGCTCAGTGTGTGTGTGTCTTCTTCAGTCCTCCAGCTCGTCTCAGGAGCGTCTGCATCAGCTCCCGTCTCAGCCCACCATGGACGAGCTCCACTTCCTGTCCAAACACTTCGGCAGCACAGAGAGCATCACTGATGATGACGGGGGGCGCTGTTCACCCCACATAAGACCCCGCTCACGCAGCCTGAGGTCTGCTAACACTCTCACACACACGCACTCACGCTCTGGTGTGTGTTTTCCAGTAGTTGTGTGTAACTCTCTCTCTCTGTTGTGTGTTCAGTCCAGGTCGCTCTCACTCCTGCTACGACAATGAGATCATCATGATGAATCATGTTTACAGGGAGCGTTTCCCTAAGGTAACACACACACACACCTGTCCACCTGTGAGCACACACAAACAGATTCTAGAATAATATTAATATAAATATAGGTTAATATTAACTGTAGTAAAACTTTACAATGAGGTGTCCTTTGGAAGCATTAGTTAGATATAGAACAATGAACAAAGCAATATGAATAGCAATAATTAACCTTAGCTGATGTTAAGTTAAGTTTAAATCAGCATCTGAGCAGCAACGCTGAACCTCGTCACGTGACGCTCTTCTCTAACATTAGCCGTCTTAAGGGAGACTGTATTGATTTCTGCACACACACACATGCAGAGGCTCCCACTGGTGTCTGGTGTCTGTCTCTCGGTTTGCTGTTAGATAAACACATTTGGTCAGGACTGCATCAGGTTAACTGAGGACGACTGGAGTAATCGACAGAGCAGAGAAAAGAAATACAAAAAATCACTTTCTAAGGAATAAAAAATATACAATCTTGCTTGTATCAACATCATGTGCATTTTTAAAATAAGAAAATATACTTATTAATTATATATACGTATATTAAATTATAGAAATATAATAAAATCATGATAGTATTTAAAAATACTTAATATAGTAATAACGTATTATTATAATAATTATTATTATACATTTGTAGAATATATAAAATTCTCTAATATTATCATTATTATAATTGTATTTTTTTAATCAATTTGTTTTTATAAATTTCTAGAATATCTAAAATGCTATATTGTTGTTATTATTATTATCATTACCTATGACGTATTTTGTAATAAATTAATAATCTAGAAATACTACTACTTGTAATACAGTAGTAATTTTAAATGTATTTATTACATTCATATGATAATAATAACATTATAATTAGCTATTATTAGTACCAGTTTTAATATACTGGTATCAGCGAATTATTAAAAAATAATAAATAATTTGTTCTTGTCAGGCCACAGCGCAGATGGAGGGCAGGTTGTGTGATTTCATGCACTCATATTGCCCTGAGAGCGTTCTGCCGCTGGCCGACGGGGTCCTGAGCTTTATCCACCACCAGATCATCGAGCTGTCCAGAGACTGCCTGACCAAATCTAAGGAGGGTCTCATCACGTCCATCTACTTCTTTGAGCTGCAGGAGAACCTGGAGAAACTTCTGGATGACGTGAGTTCATCGTGATCTCATTAAACCCACCAAAAAAAAAAAGAAACATTACTGTAATGTGAAAAAGTGATGAAATCTTTGTCTCTCAGGCTTATAAGCGGTCGGAGAGTTCAGAGTTGACCTTCGTCACTGAGCTGGTGAAGAAACTCCTCTTCATCATCGCTCGACCTGCTCGACTTTTGGAGTGTTTGGTGAGAAAAAGCTTTCTTTTGCTTGTTCTTTTATCCTTTCATCAGATAACATGCTTCAAACCCATCTGGACACCAACAACATGAGCCTAATGCTTTCCAATTTTCACTCCTACTTCAGAAAAGTATTTTAAACAAGAATCACTGCGAAACACACAAAAGAGCGAGTCCAACCTGCGTCTGCATTAGCATTTAGATTGGGAGCTGTGAGCGTGCTGCTGTTATCATTGACCTTCTGTGATTCACTGTCTGAAAAACTCATTTGGAAATGTTTCTGTGCTGCTCCAGGATTAAACCACATGAACCGTTCATTATCCCTGTTAAACAGAGAGATGCTTTGCTGAATGTATTTCAGCAAATTACAAATGTTCAGTTTAATTCAACTTTAGCTTTAGACTGCCACAGAAACTGAGCCCTAGTGCCGAACCTCAGCCAAACAATAATGCTGCCTGAACCCTGAACCCAACTCAACTTGTATTGCATTTATGGCTTCTTTCAGAGTGAAACAACATGAAACAACATGCAGAAATCCATTCAAAACACCCTAGCAACCTCATAGCAACGTACTAAAAATGAAACCAAACACCTCAGCAACTGCATAGAAACAAGATGAAAACTAATCCAAACACCCTAGCAACTGCATAGCAACAAACTGAAATCTGTTCCAAACACCTCCGCAACTGCATAGAAACAAGATGAAAACTAATCCAACCACCCTAGCAACTGTATAGCAACACACTGAAATCTGTTCCAAACAACTCAGCAACTGCATAGAAACATGATGAAAACTAATCCAAACACCCTAGCAACTGCATAGCAACACACTGAAATCTGTTCCAAACACCTCAGCAACTGCATAGAAACATGATGAAAACTAATCCAAACACCCTAGCAACTGCATAGCAATACACTGAAATCTGTTCCAAACACCTCAGCAACTGCATAGAATAAAGATGAAAACTAATCCAAACACCCTAGCAACTGCATAGCAACACACTGAAACTGTTCCAAACACCTCAGCAACTGCATCGTAATGTTCTGAAATTTGTTCCATACTCTGCAGCATCCACATAAAAACGCACTGAAAACCAATCCAAACACCTCAGCAACCGCATAGCAACATACTAAAAATTAAACAAAACTCCTCAGCAACTACATAGCAACGTGTTGAAAACTAATCCATTATTCCTCAGCAACCGCATAGCAACATACTAAAAATTAAACAAAACACCTCAGCAGCTGCATAGCAACACAATGAAAAGTAATACAAACCCCCTAGCAACTGCATAGCAACACACTAGAATATGTTCCAAAACAACCGCATAGCAACATGATGACAACCATTCCAAACACCTAGTAATATCACAGCAACATTCTAAAAACTAAACCAAACGCCCCAGCAACCACATAGCAACACATTGAAATGTATTCCAAACTCCTCAGCAACCACATAGCAACATGCTCAAAACTAATCCAAACATGCTAGCAATCGCATAGCAACACAGTGAAAGCTGTTCCTTACACCTCAGCAACTGCATAGCAACACAATGAAAACTAATCCAAACACCTCAGCAACCGCATAGCAACATTCTAAAAACTAAAGAAAACACCTCAGCAACCGCATAGCAACATACTAAAAACTAAACAAAACACCTCAGCAGCTGCATAGCAACACAATGAAAACTAATACAAACACCCTAGCAACTGCACAGCAACACACTAAAATATGTTCCAAACAACCGCATAGCAACATGATGACAACCATTCTAGTAACCATTCCTAGTAATATCACAGCAACATTCTAAAAACTAAACCAAACTCCTCAGCAACCACATAGCAACATGCTCAAAACTAATCCAAACATGCTAGCAACCGCATAGCAACACAGTGAAAGCTGTTCCTTACACCTCAGCAACTGAATAGCAACACAATGAAAACTAATCCAAACACCTTAGCAACCGCATAGCAACATTCTAAAAATGAATCGAAACACCTCAGCAACCACATAGCAATGTGCCGAAAACTACAACTGCATAGCAACACACTAGAATATGTAAACTCAGTGAAATCTGTTCTAAACTCTGCAGCGACCACATAGCAACATTCAAAAAACTAAACCAAACACCTCAGCAACCACATAGCAACACGATGACAAACATTCCAAACACCCTAGCAACCTCATAGCAACATACTAAAAACTAAACCAAACGCCCGAACAGCCTCATAGCAGCACTAACTGATGTGGCTCTGGCATGTTTTCCAGGAGTTTAACCCTGCAGAGTTCTATCATCTGCTGGAGGCAGCCGAAGATCACGCTAAAGAAGGACACCTGATGAAGACCGACATCCCGCGATACATCATCAGTCAGCTGGGTCTGACCAGAGACCCTCTGGAGGGTGAGAGCTCAGTCATACAGCACACACACAGCACTGATCCCAGCACAGCTGATCACTGAGAAACTGTCACGTCTGTGTTTCAGAGATGGTCGGTCGAGAGCATTACAACAGCGAGGGGCCGGTCACACCAGAGACGGACGACTCAGCAGAGGTCTGAACACACACACACACAGCCCCAGGATATCTGATAACGATTGTTTGTCAGTAAAGCGTTTGTTACAAGATGATGATAACATCTTGTGCAAGAGTTTGAGGGGATTTTTCTCTTTTCCAGGGAAAGATAAAACCCATGAAGCCACCTGGAGAGGCAGATTTCCAGACCATCAAACTTATAAGCAATGGGGCTTATGGGTACAACATCAAACACACACACACACATTTGCCTGAATTTATTAATGGGTATAGAAGGTTTAAAAGAACAGCAGTAATTTCTTACAGAAGATTTGGTATTATTATACTGTCACTGTGGATACAAACACACCCAGAGAAGCTGAGACACTGATAGAAGATACTGTGTGTTTCTCAGCGCGGTGTATCTGGTCCGCCATCTGGAGACACGACAGCGCTTCGCTATGAAGAAGATCAACAAACAGAACCTGATTCTGAGGAACCAGATCCAGCAGGCGTTTGTGGAGCGAGACATCCTGACCTTTGCCGAGAACCCGTTCGTGGTCAGCATGTTCTGCTCCTTTGAGACCAGAAGACACCTGTGTATGGTCATGGAGTACGTGGAGGGTGAGACGCACGATATTCTTTTATTGCCCTTTTAAAGCTCTTGTAATGTGCCTGAGAAATAAAACAGACCCGGATGAGTCACTGTCAGTAACAGTCTAAAGCTTTTAAATGAATGTGGAAAGCAGCCCAAAGCTGATCTCTTGTGAAACATCTGAGGAGATGCGTGTGGAGACGTTTGCTCAGGAAAAACATCTGAGAACATTGTGAGAAAAGAATGAGATCTTAACGAGATCTCTTTTGTTTGTTTCATTTCAGGAGGAGACTGCGCGACCCTGCTGAAGAGTATTGGAGCATTGCCCGTGGAAATGGCGCGCATGTACTTCGCTGAAACCGTCCTGGCTCTCGAATACATACATAACTACGGAATTGTGCACCGAGATCTCAAACCGGACAAGTAATACCCCACTAACAGTTGAAATAATTCTGCATTACATGTAATGATGATGGCAGGGAGCATGTCATTTACTAATCACCGTGCACAGTCAATTAAATGATTGCTGGGATTCATTTGCCATCTGTTGGGCGATGACATACAGCACTTCCTGTGAGAGATTAAAGAAATTGTTGAAATCTGTCATTTGGACAGATTGTGTTATATAATTAAACACATGTCAGAAGTGCCACTCACATCGTCTCTATCTGTCTCTCTCTGTCCGTCAGTCTGCTGATCACGTCAATGGGTCACATTAAACTCACTGATTTCGGCTTGTCTAAAATGGGTCTCATGAGTCTCACCACAAACCTGTATGAGGGACACATCGAGAAGGACACCAGGGAGTTTGTGGATATACAGGTACCACAAATGTCATTGTCCTAGTTATTTATTTATTTATATATTATAAAACAAAATGTAATTTCCACATTCATGTTTCTCCTTAGCAATTGCATAAAAATGTGCTGATACTGCATAGTAACGTTCTTTGACCTTTGACCCCAGGTTTGCGGCACCCCAGAATACATCGCCCCGGAGGTGATCCTGCGGCAGGGTTACGGAAAGCCGGTGGACTGGTGGGCTATGGGCATCATCCTCTACGAGTTCCTGGTGGGCTGCGTGCCGTTCTTCGGCGACACACCGGAAGAGCTGTTTGGTCAGGTGATCACAGGTAAAGACACGCCTACAATAAGCAATCAAATATTTCACACAGTGAAACAATCTCATGAATCTAAATAAACAAGATGTACACACTGTAAAATACTGTGTGTGTGTAGATGACATTGTGTGGCCTGAGGATGATGATGCTCTCCCTGCTGATGCGCAGCACTTGATCTCATCTCTCCTGCAGACCAACCCGCTGCTCAGACTGGGCACAGGTGACGTCACACCTCCAGTCATGTGACCCACTGTCACGAAATACACAACTGTTACAGCTTTTGACTTAGCTTAGAGCTGTATTATAATGCTGATCGTTTGATGTAATAGCTGTCACAAAATATGTTACAAGGTTGAAACCGCATTTTTTGTGACCATTTTGTGCATCCAGTTTTAAAAGTTAAGTTTGAGGACCGTAACGTAGACGCAACTACGTAACATAGCAGCCATAACAACACCTTAGAAACCAGTCAAAGCACCTAATAAACTGGAATTACAACACAACACAGAACCACCTAACTCCATAGTGTACATTAAAAACCCTAGTGACAGCATAACCAGCATAAGTTCATTTGATTATTGATCATGGACTGTTGTTGATCACAGGTGGAGCATTCGAGGTGAAACAGCATTCGTTCTTCTGTGACCTGGACTGGAGCAGCTTGCTCCGACAGAAAGCCGAGTTCATCCCTCATCTGGAGTCGGAGGAGGACACCAGCTACTTCGATAGTGAGTGATGGATATATGCTGTGTGTGTTTGTGCTGTTGTCTGATGGTGTGCGTGAGCAAGTAACTCATTGGTCTGTTTCAGCACGTTCAGAGCGATATCATCACGTTCAGTCGTATGATGAGGACGACACCAATGACGACGAGCCAGTGGAGATTCACCGCTTCTCCTCCTGCTCGCCACGCTTCAGCAAGGTTAGCCCCAGATTCTGCTCTCTACACAACACACAGGATTATGGGTAATGTAGGCCATTCCAGGACTGATCTAGTGCGTGTGAATGACAGGTGTACAGCAGCATGGAGCATCTGTCGCAACTGGAGCACAAACCTGTGGTGACCCGCCGAGAGCACAAAGCTCACAGAGATGATCGCAGTAAGAGAGAAAGTCTGGGCAGCCTGACCCTCCGAGACAAGAGCTGGAGAACCGGGTCCCCTGAGATGTAAGTAATTACATTTTAAAATGCACCTGTAATCATATTACAGTTACCTGATTACATGATTATGTATTATTCACACAATAGCAATAAGTTATTCCACTATTCCACTTTCAAAACTGGTTTAAGAAGTGTTTGAAAATCGCATCAACTACTTATGAACTATAGGTTATTTATACTCACAACCCCCCTGCAGTTTATTGTGTATGCATATGTGTAATGTAATTGTTTATTATAATAAATGGATTTTTTTCTTTTTTTTTTTGTATTTTCAATATAAATATGGTACAGGATTGCTCTATTTAAATCAATGTGATAAATGAGTTAGGTCAAAAGTAATCAAATAGTAATTGTAATGCAATATATTACATAAACTAAGTACAATTTTGTGTTGTAATATGGAATCTGTAACAGACTACAATTTTTTAAGTAATATACCCTTCACTGGCAACCATATGGTATTCCATTTTTAACATCTTAAAACTGCTTAACAGCTGCATAGCATGCATTAAAATACACAAGAAATGCTCAAAACACTAAATCATACACTAAAACCTGAAAACACCCTAGCAACTACTTAGAAACCATCTAGCAACAACCTGGCAACCAGTCAGACCATTGTAACAACCTCACAATGTCTTAAGGAAATATACACATCTAATATTGATCATTATTAGAACATTTAATTATCTGTAAAAATGATTGTCGGAGAGACACAATTTTCCCTAAGTCGTTCCGTTTGTTCTGCTGTCTCTGTAGGAAGCGTTTGTCGTGTTCAGAGTCATCCTTCACTGAATCAGACTCCAGTCCTCCCGGTGCACGCCGGCGTTTCTCAGCTCTGATGGACACGCACCGCTTCGCTTCTCCACTAGAGGGAGAGGGAAACGGTCACACACGCCAAACACCCATCAAAACCAGGGGCTCATCACTAGAGGGCGCCAGCGTGCCTGTCTGCTCAGGACTGGTGGAGTCCAGCTCTGCAGCATCCGTGGGACATCCCGGAGGTGATTATGTTTTCACGCACTAGATGGTGTGTTTCTGGGTGTCACTCGCCCACTGATGTCTCACTTTTTTTTTATCCTCCTGCTTCTCAGATAAACTCCTGCGGCCTGCTGATCCCTCTGCTGCCCCTCCTGCCGTTCCTCTACACATGCCAGACTCGTTTGGGCCTCGGGTCGGAAGTGACCTCGTCTTACGAAGAGCACGGCATCATCAGATTCCGACCGACAGCGAGAAATGCAGTGCAACTCGCTCTGGAACCAAAGTCATAAAGTCAGCCTCCGCCACGGCCCTGTCTGTCATCATACCTGCAGGTGAGGCCTATTTCATGATTATTTTTAGTGTTTATATACTGTAGTGTATGAAAAGTAGCATTAAAGTAGCAAAAACAACTAAATATTTAATATTTTAAAGCATGCCAACAAGAAAATAGTACCTTTACACTCCATAAAATCATAATTTACATGATCTTGTATAATAAAAACATTAATTGTACATAATTTGTACATTAACTGCTTATTTCTAGCATTAGAAAACATTTCAATGTACGTGGCATTGACATGAGCTTTTGTTATATTATAATGATTGGTTTCATAGTTGAGCAGCATGGCACATCACCACTAGCCAGTCCTATGTCTCCTCGCTCCATCTCGTCCAATCCCTCGTCTCGTGACTCGTCTCCGAGTCGCGACTACTCACCTACTGTTAATGTCCTGTGCTCACCAATAACCATCCATCGCTCTGGAAAGAAGTACGGCTTCACCTTGCGCGCCATCAGAGTCTACATGGGTGACAGTAACGTCTACAGCGTACATCACATGGTCTGGGTACGGACACATTCTGGAACATTCTTCCCATTTCTAGCTACAGATTGTGTTACATGTGATGATTGACGTCCCTTTTATCCAATCACAGCATGTCGAGTGCGGTGGACCGGCCCAGGAGGCGGGGCTTTGCGCTGGCGACCTCATCACCCATGTGAACGGGGAGTCTGTTCATGGATTGGTGCACACAGAGGTGGTGGAGCTCATTCTGAAGGTATAGGCATCACTAACACATCTGACTGTTACTATGTAGAGATGTTATTCATATTTATCACAATGCACTGAATTTTCAGAGTGACAGCAAAGTGACAGTAACGACCACTCCATTCGAAAACACGTCCATAAAGATGGGACCAGCAAGGAAGCTTAGCTACAAAGCCAAGATGGCCAGACGCAACAAGAAATCAGCTGCAAAAGAAGGACAAGAGAGGTCAGAAAGAGTGAATGCCTTCATATAAATATGCATATCATGTAGATGATTTAATCGTTTGCTTTACTCTTTTTCTGTCTGCAGTAAGAAGCGCAGCTCTCTCTTTCGCAAGATCACAAAACAGTCCAACCTGCTTCATACCAGTCGTAGTCTGTCGTCTCTGAATCGCTCGCTCTCGTCTGGAGACAGTCTGCCTGGATCGCCGACACACAACCTGTCTGCTCGCTCACCCACGCAGACGTATCGCTCTCCTCCAGACTCTGCCTACCTTGGTCAGAGCTCCTCCCACTGCTTCATGATCTATTAAAAATGCCTGTCATATGTGGAATCTCTCTGGCTGATTTGGTGGTGTCATTTTCGCTTTTAGTAAAGTAATTTTTCTAGACCAGCATTTTCCAGTCAATTGCCAGTGCTAAGTCTAAGTTTTCAAGTAGCTAAACAATTTTAATAGTTTTATACCTGCGCAAATATCTTCTTACAAAATACGCCTTTGAAGAGAACAAAAAGATATGTGTAAAACACAAACCTTCTGCCTCATAGTATGTACTTGAGTGACATTCGACCTACTGAGAATAACATTTCTGTCACGTGTGGTCCCTCTTTTCTTTCCAGAAGAGACATACTGAAGAAACCTGAATTAGCCTTTGATATTTGGCTTCAGTCAGTGTTGTTTTTTTTGACTGATTGTGTGCCCTTTACATGTTTCTTTGATGTTCTGACTCGTTCTGTCCTTATCCTCTCAGGCACCTCGTCCCAGAGCAGCTCACCCGCGTCCAGCACGCCAAACTCGCCTGCAACATCGCAGCACATGCGGCCGAGCTCTCTTTACGGTCTCTCGCCCAAACTCCACCGGCAGTACCGCTCTGCTCGCTGCAAATCTGCCGGGAACATTCCTCTGTCTCCGCTGGCCCACACCCCATCCCCTACTTCGTCTTCCCCACCACACATCGCTGGACACACTGTTGGCAGCTCCAACACCACCCAGGCCTTCCCTGCCAAGCTCCATGCCTCTCCTCCAATCACACGCCCCCGGCCCAAGAGCGCAGAACCCCCCCGTTCGCCTCTCCTCCAAAGGGTGCAGTCAGCCGAGAAGCTTGGGCCACCCCCTCTGCCTTCATTTCCATCCTCCGCATCTTCCGTGGGCTCGGACAGAAAAGGAGGGCATTGCGTGTCCATGAGGAAGCATGGTTTGGAGGTTGTGCACGCAGAATATCGTCGGGAGTCGTTCCACTGTGAACACGCCCTCCAGAGCCTGATGGAGATTGAGGGCGAGAACACGCCCGGGGCTCCGTCATCACCACCTGACCAGACGCCAACACACACACCCGCTCAGCTCAAAATCTGTCCGGGTAGGCAGCTCGGGAGACAGGACTCGATAGCAGTACGAGATTCAGAGGGTAAAGCGAGGCACCATGACTCAAGTGAAGCTGTTTTAAGTACTGCGCCAAAAACCCAAGCAGTAGCAACCACCTTGGATTCTAAATCCTCAACCCAGTTTGATGAGCCACCTCAGAAGGAGAAAGTAGCCTACAAATCTGAGTCTGCTCAAGTCGTTTCGATAGGGAAGGAGGCAGCCAGGGATGCGGGAAAGAGCGAATCACTTTATGCAATGGGATCCGGTCCCAAGGTCCCAGAACGAGTGCCAGTTGTCCAGAGCTCTGGAGCACAGGAACTCAAACCCCATAGCCTTCAAACCGATGGTCCTAAAGGACTGGAAAATAGTAAAGAGATGGGAAAGATCCCAGTGAAGGAGAAAACTGCACAGACAATGGCTCTTGATGCAAGCAAGTCAAGTAAAGGAGCTCTGAACATTGAGGGGACTGGACCTAGTTCTGTTGGTACAATTAAAGTCTCAGACGCAGTTCCTGCCCAGTCCAAAACTGTTGAAGAACAGGTTCAAACCCCACTGGGGTCAGCCAGAGGCCCCCAAGAGGAAAGATGTCGCCTGGAAGCGGCTGAAGTGTCCCCAGCCTCTCCTTCCCCAACCGCCAGATCGCCTTGCACAAGCAAATCACGTGCCATATCTCCTGGTGATAGGTCCAGCTTTGTGATGCAGCTCACCAGTGTGGCAAAAACCGTGCTCGGGCCGATGAAGTTGGGATCTCAAGATGGTGGGAAGGCGAAGGACAGCTCCAAAACCAACGAGGACAAACGAGCCGCCACGTTGGGAAAGTCTGAGGCCTCATCTGGGAGTCGCCGTGGGTTGACGGGAACGTGGCCCGGTCCTGGATCATCAAAGCCTGAGAAGGCATCGAAGAGCTCTTCCAAGCATTCATAATATTCTTAACAGGAATATTCTGTTTGGAATTTTAAATGCAATGCGTTCCCAATAATTGCCTAAATGCAGACTATTCAAAAAAACTATACAGCCATCAAACCAAGATATAAAACAGAGAGAAAAAAAGTTAACAAGTAAAGGTGCTTCAAAATGACTTGTCAAATATGTTTGTTTGTGCATATGCTGTAAGAATATATTCACCATCATATGTGGATATAAAATAAACCAGTATGTCTCTCTAGATGCATGTTACATGTATATTGTGAATAGAAGAGTCAAAAAAATAAGATATGAAAAATTAAAGACCTAATGCTAGTGAACACTGCACATCCAATCATTCCTGCCCGGCCTGTAGAGGGCATAACATGTTATTCATCACCATATCGACCAATCAGTTTGTCAGATTTAGAAACGAGAGGTAGTTAAAGTGTTTACCTAGTGACCGACATCATAGATCTCAATCCAGTACCTCAGCTATACTGTTAAACTGCCAACAGTAGCGCTATAATAGAGGCGTCAGACGGCCTAACTAGAGGTTTGGGTGGTTACACTGGCAGAGAAGGGAAATGATTGTTGCACAAGGAGAGAACCATGTGTATAAGTGCTTGTTTCTGCTGTCTTAATTACATTTGCACTGAAAATGCCCAGTAAAAGTCAACATGAAATCAATTCACTTGTACTTTCTTAATGGATTTCTGTGTTATTTAATCTGCATCCACCCCGACTAAGATCTGTAGTAAAATAGCTTAAATGTAAAATGCAGCCTTTTTACCAACTTGTTAATTGAGAAATAAGCATGAGCATTGTGGAAGTCAATTGGGTTGCAGATGTCATTTCATGTTGACTTTTATGTGGATGAAGTTAAATATCTTTGGAAAGAAGTAGGAGAGAGTGTAAATAGTTTTAATTAGCCACTCTGAGACTGGAGGGAAAACCTCAAGAATGGCAACATTAAAAAAATAATATTGAGATTATTAGATAAACTCTATGAAGAAAGTGGGTCACTATGATGTCATCGTGTTAGAATATATATATTATAGGCCAGTAAATGCACTGTGGATTATACACTTGAATTCTTACAAATCTGAAGAAGCCTGATTATTCTTTAGTATATGCAGAAGAGTTTGTGAAGTATGAGGTGGTCCGTGTGTAGATGTGTTTCGTTTTAATCCATTCAGGGCTTTTAATTCACTTTTGCTACATTGTGTCCGATTTTTATAGGATTTTGTTACATAGTAGGTAGACATTGTCTAGTGGTCTGCGAGAGATGAAACAATGTTCTGGAAGTGGCTTCATGTTACGTGTGGAACTGATCCAATCACACGCTCACTCTCACGTTTGTGTGAACGTCCGTTGGAGACTCTGTGTAGTGAATCTAGCTTGGTGCCACATTAATGCAATGATTTTCTTCCAAATCAGCTGATCCTTGATCCCTGATTGACTGTCTTCTGCCAATACAGGACTTTACACTTTACCCAAATATATTGAACCAGATATTTATTTTCTTTGGTATTACCATGGTTTTTTAGACATTGTACCATGAAAATGCCATTGTTTTGAACATGCACCATGAATACACATGTGGTATCTATTATCCATTATATCAGGTGCACCACAATACTTTTTGTGAGGATGTCATCTTTTAATAATATTTGGGTAGGGTGTATATGTCCTTATTGTGTTTTCCGATTGATTTGTGCTGTGAAGTGTGTACGTAGAATAGATCGTGTCAGTTTTCCATCTGTGTTTAGATTCTGTAGGCATAGCGTTTGCCTGAGACACCGTTACTCACGTAATGAATACAAGCAATGTTACAGAATGCACTTTATTGATTTATCTCTTTGTATTTATGTTTTTATAACTTTATTTGAAAGATGTTCACCCTGTTTGATTATTAAAAACCGTGCTGCTTCGCATAAATCTTCCTTAAACTGTTTTACCTGTGAATTGTTTTGTATTTACATCTTATATCATTGTTTGTTTACAGTTTTTTTTATAATTTCTCACCTCAGGCAATGTTATAAAGTAATGCAATTAAAAAATAAAAATTAACAATAAAGTGCAGTAATAAAAACGCTGATGGTTTGTTTTATATTGCCGGTCATTCTGCACATGTTTGTAGATAAATGCTTAAATGATCAAATAAATAATGACTAGTTATAGTACAATTAAGGTCAAATGAGGCTTATATTAAGGTTTAAAGTTGCGTGTATAATTTGCAAAAAATCAAAGCAGAATTAATTTATTTGCTGTTAAAATGATCCATAATTTCATCCATAATTATACAAAAAATTAAATAAAAAATGGAAATGTAATTTTAAGTATGTGTAACGTTTTAGTCTTGTGCAGACAAGGACAACGAGGAGTCAGAAATATATATAAAACAAAACACTTTTGATAAGGAAAACCAAAATGTGGAGCAGTATCCAAAAAACCTATCTTAGCAACGTTTACACACAGACTAGACATTTGGGTAGACCGACAATCAAGGAGAGACAAAGGGAAACTAAATAGGACAGACAATCACAGATAATTAACAAGACACACCTGAACTGAATACATGATTACTGAAACTGGGTCAAGAGGGACATGAAGACACATGGGGGAAATAAACATCACATGACACCAGACTCAAAACACTAGAAATGAACACAGAGAAAAACTTCAAAGGGTGTCCACGGAACATCAACAAGACATAAACTGAACTGAAAAACACAGGGCTTAAATACACAAAAATTAATGAGCAAAGTGAAGGCAGCTGGAAAAAACATAGGTGAATACAATGAACTATTGAGGGAAAAACCAAAAAGACACAGACAGTGGGGGAGACATGACAAGACAGGGACAGAATGTCACAATTTATAACTATCTACAAAACAAACATATTAATCACATATTATATCACTTATCAATCACTTATGAACACATAGTTATGTTTTGTAAATGAGTAGTTCATCATTAACTAATCACTTATAATGTAAATGTTTTACAATTGGACATTATTACAAAGTGTTACCGGAAATCTTAATAAAAAATCCCCTATATGCTAAAACAAACACATGCTAGAATTAAATCTTTAGAAATTAAAATAAATAAACAACTGAGAACCAAAGAGAATTTGTTATTTCATATATTTTGTGATCCTAAGCAAAAGTCATTAGATACTTCAAAATGATTTCCTACCAAACTACATAAAATTACATAACCTAACATTTATCAACACAAAACAGCAATTTTACTAACACAGCAGTTTAAATTTACAAAACTGCAGCGCATATGTGTGGATTAATTTTACATTAACTTCGAAGCTCCGACTGACCATGAGCATGGCATTAGTTAGTGTGATGAGAACTGTGCAAAAATATAATATGAATACAATAATTCATTTATTTGGCTTGGTAAGTTTGACATTGCCAACTGGCTTTGGAGAGAAAAGGAGAAAAAAGCAATACAAAAAATACTTTTGTATTAGATACAAGACTAAAAATATTTTCTTTCAACAAATCCATGCTTATTGTTTTGCAAAAGATGCCCACTAAATGACAGCCCCAGTGGCAATGGTAGTAAAGTCTGTAACAATAGCTTTTTGAAGCTACCTTCTTTTCTGACAAAACTGCAACTATCAGCAGACAGTTCTTAACTCCACGTGCCCAGGAACTATCCCAGACTACATCCACACCTAACACTGCAATCTTCTCCTTCTGTCCTCTCTCAGAGGCAGAAGTATCTAAACTTCTCCTCACCAGCCATCCTACATCATGCCCACTA
>JAUCNO010001440.1:2313158-2341411 GCA_032353835.1 Enteromius viviparus
CCCCCCCCCCCCCCCAACATAGTGTAAGTTACGTGTAAATAACTTTGTTACAGTAAAATAAATTTCAACGTGATTCATATCTACATAAAATAGAGATTCTAAGCTTTCAAATGCTAATTTTCCAATTTGTGCAGACAAACCATTAAAAGTTAAAGGCACAGTTTGAATATGTAATTTTGGACCCGCCGGCGGGTCCGCAGAGAAGAGGAGGTTAAGAAAAGTGGATATCTTTTACTATAACATAATCAACATAATAAATCTAAAATCAACCTAATCTCAAAATCAGAGGATTTAAAGTTAAAACTTTTTAAGACATCCATTTTTTCTATCCATTTAAAAAAAAAAATAGATCAGATAAACTTTAAGTTCTAAAGAAATGTTTTTAAATGACAGTCAACCTTGGACAAACTGTAAAATTGTATTTGTGTACAAGTAATACTTTTTGTTACATATTATTTGTATTTTATGAGAAATACATTTGGCCCACAAAAAAAGCCAACACATAGGAATAGGAAGTAGGAATGTCAGTTTAAGAGGCACGGAATGCAGTGTTTCAATATTAGACATCTCATTCTCAGATAGAAAGTGAAGAAAGTGAAGATGAAACTCAAGTTTCAGGAAGACCAGATTGCATAACTTGTCTACATCACATGCACGGGTCTACATCACATGCAAATCCACAGGAATGGTCACTCTGTCATTTCACGCAATAAAGTATTGTGCTCAAAGTCCCAGTTTGGTTTGGCTGTGGTTTACTCACTGATGCCACCTCAACGCTGAAGAGGGATGCACTATTGCCTCTAGGCTTGAAGTTAAATTCCTAATGAAATCAATTTTATTTACTTAGCGAACATTGCTAGTCTTGAGGTAAAAAATGTATCCATGCAAGTTAATCCACTGAATTGTTTTTTGTTTTGTTAAAGTTAAAATAATAACTGAAGATATGGTTCTATTGGTTCCATTTTGGAACCATTGTGAAGATTATTATACAATGGAACCATAACTTTTCATCCAAATAACCTAAACAGGCCAACTGGTGCAATTACCTGCATCTGTCTTTTTTCAGGTCGAATCATATTAAAAGTATATTTGTGAAAATATATTTGTTATAACAAATTATAAAGAGGAGAAAGTGTAAGTCAAGCTTATGCATACACGTTTCTTCCGTACCCTCTATTAGAGATGCAGCACCTTTAGCTTACAACTTCTCAGGGGACATTTTCAGAATGTATCACTATATTACTAACAATATCAGAACTGGTGTGTTGTCTATTAAAACATCTTAAGTAACAAAAGTAAATAAGAGACCTAGCAGAATTGACATATCAAAGAAGCTTTGAATTTTCAGTCACTGTGGGAGTCCTCCACAATATTCAAGACCTATACTGAGTTACATCTTCTCCATTGCTGGTTTACTTGAAGATATGGTCTAGTAATAAAATATATATATTATATAATATATAATATTAGTATAAAAATGTTATTATTTTAACAATATAATTTTTTTCCAGAATACTAAAAAAAGCAACAGTTTAAACAGTTGGTGATAGTTTAAAATAAAAGTTAGACTGAAGGAATTTCTATAATGTAACTAGCTTTAAGTTAGTATCTACTTCTGCAATTCAGAAGTAAGCTTTTTTATAAACGTGCAAGACTTTGATTCATTAGCATACACTGACTAAGTTTTCCCCATTTTTCATGAGCTGCAAAGATATAAGACTTTTTCTATGTGCATAAAAGGCCTATTTGTCTGGTTCGGCTCTGCTACCAAATCTGAGCTCAGAAGACTGCAGAGGGTAGTCAGGACTGCTGAGAGAATCACCTGTACATCCCTCCCCACTCTCCAAGAACTGTACTTATCCAGAGTGAGCAAAAGGGCTAAGACAATGCCTTTGGACCCCTCACACCCAGCACACTCCCTCTTTAATCTGTCGCCGTCTGGTCAACGCTACAGAGCACTTAGCACCAGAACAACCAGACACAGGAACAGTTTCTTCCCCCAGGCAGTCCATGTCATGAACACTTAACAATGTCATTTTTCCACATATCATCATACATGTACAAACACTTCACCCCTGTTCGTACTTGAATGTCTATATTATATATTGTGTTTTTGCTATTTTGTATATTAGTACATTATTCTTTTCATTATTTGTATCTTGTCTTCTATCACTGTCATTCTGCTTCACTGTAAAGCTCGGTCACTAAAACAAATTCCTTGTATGGGAAACATACCTGGCAATAAAGCTCATTCTGATCTGATTCTGATTAATGTACAATTCAAAAGTTATGAAACAACTTGCTTAAGACGAAAGACAACAAAGTTTGGTTTATGGTCGCATTATCCAAAGCTATCTCACAATCAATTTGTGCATAATTTATGAGGTGGCTAATATGACCTCATTTGTCTAGTGACTTGTAAGGGGTGGGGTTAGTGGTAGGTCATTATAAGCAAAAATGTAAATCATACTAATTAGCTACCTCGTGTTGGTCAGTGTTGGTCCGGGTAAATATTTTTATATAAAAGGATGTTATGACGTAGTGACATTAAGAAAGTTATCATAACTGCCATCTAATTACACAATCTTTGCGTCTTAGTCTGTATTTTAGCCAGTGTGTGTGTGTTTGCTTGTAGGGTGGGTAACAGTGTTGTCCAACATTAAAAACAAATATAATTAAAAATGCATCGAATGCGAATAAATATTTATTAAAGCTGTCTAGGATAATCCTCTTCTTCCATATTCAAAAACTCACAGATGTGCATGGTATTATATGCAAGTCGCAGTTTAAACGGTGAAGTTATATTCCAATGAATAATTTGAAAGCAAATTCAAATAATAGTTCTAAACTCTGATTGGACACGCTGTTTGGAATTTATGTTCAATAGATTCTAAAGTGATGCGGTGGGTTGCTATGTTGCTTGGCAACCGTAGAGTCTACTGTACAGTTGCACTGACATGTTTATTCACATTGTTGATGTGGTGATGATTTTTCTTTCGTTGAGCCTTTCAAGGGCTTTTAACAGTGATTCTGTACAGATGTTCTTGAAGTTCATAGTAGAAGTTAAAAAAATATCTTTAAGTGAAAAATAAACTTAAGGGATTTATCCAAACGGATTGGGAGAAATGTAGCATTACATCACTTGTTCAGCAGTGAATGGGTGCCGTCAGTCTAAACAACTAATAAAAAGATCACAATAATCCACAAGTTATCCACACCACTTCAGTTAATCACTTGTGAAGAAAAAAGCTGCATGTTTTAGCTTTAAACCATTGCTTCAGACTCCATAATCCATAATCACACTTAATCCAGTGGAACTCCATCTCCTCAGAGTACACATATTCCTTTTAAAACGGTTTTGGACTGTTTTGGCTAAACAGTGGGAAACACAACAGTGCTTGATCACAGGAGAACACAACATTATAGATAATGGAATCATATTTTACCAGAGGTTTGAAATATTAAACACATTAAATGATGGATTACTTGTGGATAACGATTTTAACAGCTGTTTAGACTCTTATTCTGACGGCACCCATTCACTGCACAGCATCCATTAATAGCCAAGTGATGAGATGCTACATTTCTCCAAATCTGATGGCGAAACAAACTTGTCTACAACTTTGACTGTTTGAGGGTGAATATTTTTACTGCAAATTAAAATTTTTGGGTGAAATGTAGTTAAAAGGAAAAACAAAACAATTTTTTAAACCCTGATGTAAATGTTCTTGTTTGGCAAATTAGCCAATTTTCTTGAAAAAAAAAAGCATTTTGATATAAAAACATTTTTAGATATTTGTATTTAAAAACTAGACTTTTTGGCAGTAATGAAAACGTGAATATGAAGACAAAATAGTTAATTTGGCTCTGCACAGTCATTTGAGATGCCCTGCGGCCTAAACACACTCCAGAGATCAGTGCTAATGCTGAGAACGGCATGCTAACATGTCTCCGCATGCGTGCCGGCGCAGTATGAGCTCTAATGTGTGCCTCGGGTGTTTCTTCTGTCTGTAGGACGCTAAAGTTTCTTCTGTCAGGGGTCAGAGGTGACTGTGCATTCAGTTACTGTCCTGAGACTCGATTGGCTTAATTACAGACTGTAAGTATGTCGTTTGTGGGTGGTTAAATGCCTTGTCTTTTGAGTTGTGATGATAAATAGGCAGCGACAGAGAGAGTTTCTAATGTTCATCTGACTGGACTGACAGCATTCCTGCTCCACCACACACCAAACACTCATGCATTTACACACCTGTTATACAGGTGTAAGAGCAGATGAATATTTATATAGAGATCTCAGACACTGCATTATCCTGTCTTCATTATGTTTTTGAGTCTAATGGCGTTTCAGTTCATTTTAGTTGATGTATGAAATGTTCACTCAAACAAACAAACAATACTTAATGACTACCTGCTTTTTTTTAGCGTTTTGAATCATTTTCGTAGCCGCACATTTACATTCATGCAATGGCAGACACTTTTATTCAAATTGCATTAATGCATTAAGTTGCACTGAAAAGGTTTTGAATAAAGGTTGAAATATTTGGAATAATAATTTTTTTTTATGGTTTTGAAATATGTCGCTTTTGCATTATAAAGATTATTATTAGTCATTTAGCAGATGCTTTGACAAGTCTCAGTTTAGTTTTTTTTAAGAATACAAATAGATCGAACATAGTAAAAAGGTGTATTTTATAAATAATTTATTTATAAATAAAAAGAAAACAGACAGATAAAATAGAACATGAAAGACAAGAGGTCCAACAACCGAGCCCTGAGGTACCTCAGTAGATGTTCCTTACCTTTTTTACAATTTCAAATAACAGTTTTCCATATTTCTATATTGTAAATGTAAATTATTTCTGTGATGCGCAGCTGAATTTTCAGCGTCTTCAGTGTCATATGATCCTTTAGAAATCTTTCTAATATGATATGTTGCTCAAGAAACATTTCTGATGTTGAAAACAGTTCGTCTTTTTTTAAAGAAATTGTGATATATTTTTTGATGAAAGTAAAGTCCAAACATCAGAAATAGTACTCTTTTGTCAGACTATATATGTCTTTACTGTCACTTTAAATCAATTCAATTCCTCTTTGTTGAATAAAAGTGCTTTGTCTGTTCGAAACAGGGAACAGTAATAATCTGTTTATGCATTAAAATCAGCGACACATGACTGCTCTTTCTGGTGATGTTCAGCAGGTCAGTCAATCAGGTTTTTCAGAGGATGGTGAAAGTGCAGAAGAGGAAGAGTTTGCTGGAGGAATTCAGAGGGCAGGAACAGGTAGGTCCAGTCTGACACACCTGTTCCATGGGCGGAGCCACAGCAGGTGACAGACAACCATAACACAAGACCTCGACAGCTCAGAAACACACAGACGCAGAGACGGATCGCAGACACAGCACGAGGGATGTTTAAGAAGAAGGAATCATACAGTCTTGCCAAGGCCGAGCAGTGAGTTGTTCCTCTCATATACCTGTGACAAGGACATTATGGGTCATTAGATCAAATGAATGACAGATTCAGAGTAGAAACAGACTGCTATAGCTGTGAGTTGACTGGATTTGTGTGATTTATCTTTATGGCAGGGCAGGGCTGTATCTCACACACTCGGGTCATTGAGTAATCTGCATGTTTTATTGGAGATAATGTACCATAAACTGGCGTTATTGCAAAATAATGCATGACGGGCTGGTCCGTGTCTTTGGCTGATAATGATTGTACCTGATTATCCTGCTCGTTACGTGACTAATTAACATAGAATTCAACAAATGGAGTGTAAAAACTGAAATTCAATTATTTTGTGACTAGAAAAACCGGTAGTACTTGGCAATAAGATTGCAATTGTTAGCATTGCATAGTTGACATGACCTGACAATGAAGAAAAGCATGTAATAATCTTAGTTGACAGTCATTTCAATATTTACTAATGCATCATAAGTTCTGTTAATTTACTTAATGTACCTGAGCTGGCATTAACTAACAATGAACAATTGTATTTGCTAAATGCATTTACAAATGTATTGCTCAACTGATGGCATCTTATCATAAAATACATTTTTCTGTCATGTTCTAGATTTTTATTTTAAACTGATATTAACGCAGATTAATAAATGCTGTTGCACATGTAATGCTATATAACTCTTGGGACCTTGTTTTAAAATGTTATACATATTTATTTTCAGTGACAGTAAAGATAAATAGATAAATCAAATAAGTTTTCATTTCATTTAATTTTTATTATATTTATGTATTAACTAATATTATCAAAGTGCAATGAATCCAGCTACAAGTGTATTTCTCGACTATTTATTATAAAGTGTTACTGAAAACGGATGCAGATATTTGACCCAGGAGTGACAGCGTCGGCCAATCAGAGCGCAGGATTCTGACACACAGCTGACAGATAGTGAGGGGAGCTAGTTATGACAGTGAGTGACTCGTCTGAGAGTTTAGTAGTGTGTCGTGTGTACTGTGTGGGATGGGACATTAACTACAGTGTATTCTCAGTAAATGAGTTGATGTGTCATATACAAACCGACCGGAGAGACAGAGATGCTGTAGATGAGTTATCAGACACGCCTCATTTTCCACATGCATGCAGGTTGGATGACATTATTAATTATGCACTAGGAGATTTAAAAATGGCGGAACAAAATGTTTTATTCATATAATTCTGCTGAATAAAACAAGTTCATGTTTAGTTTGGCATCAGTGTTATCTTAAGACATATTCACCAATACTTTTATACACCAAAAAATTCCGTGTAAGTCAGCAAGGGCCCATTTTATTTTATATTTGAATAATAATAATAATAATAATTCTTTAATTTACATATTACTACATATATTATTTTCTTATTTTTTTACTTTTTTATATTGTTTGAGTTATTTTTAATTATATTATTATTCCATTTATTATTTAATTATATATTTTTATCTATTGTTTTTTATTTTAGATATTTAGAACTATATTTTGCATTTTATTTATATTATATTTATTCTATTTTATATGTAATTTTTACATATAATTTCATATGAAATTATTTAATTTAGTATTAAATGATTTTTATTTTTATTTATGTATTTATATTATAATATTTTATATATATCGTGCCATATTTTCACTGTCAACCTGAAGCAGTGCACGAGCGTTCGGAGAACAGGGAGCTGTTGTACAGTGTGTGTTAAGTGAGTCACGTCTATTATTTGACACTGAAGTGATCGTGTTTGTGTGTGTTTCCTTTTTTCTTGTGTTTGTGAGCCGCTCTTGTGTTCAGGATCAGCCCGTGTAAAGATGGGTGTGTTGTTTAAAGCACCGGTTCTTCTCTGTGTGTGTGTGTGTGTGTGTGTATTAGGAGGTGTGTGTTTAACCCAGAATGTAATTGTGTGTTAATCAGTGTGAGTTATTCTCTTCCTCATGCTGATGCGTCAGTGATTGTTGTAATTGACTGATGGTTAATTGTTGCGTCCGAATGAGAAAAATCTGCCTTTGTTTGAGCTCGACAGTAACAGAAGAATAAGCTCAGGTGTGTGTGGCGTGTCAGTTTCACCAAACAGTCACTAATATTTCACTTTCCTCTCTTATTAATACACTCTCAGTCTGTATGTATATGTGTGTGTGTGTATATAGTGAATTAAATTGATTAAACATTTATTAATTCATTCATTTTTAAATGAATTTTTCAATTCATTCATTTCATTCATCATATTTTGTCTAAATAATTATTTCTCTACATTTTTTTATCACGTTTAAATATTATAGCATGTATTATATAATATTTTTCGGAATGTTTTACTTTTTAGTTATTCATTCCTTCATTCATTCGAATTTTAAATATTATGGATTTTATGGAAAAATTAGTTTTTAAAATCTAGATATTTTACTGTAAGACTATATTTATGGTCCCTCAATTAACAATATTTAATTAATTTTCTATGTTTTTATGTCTAAATTTGAATATGACCTTTACGTGAAGTTTGACTGATGAAGTTTTATTATGGATACTTCATGCAGTCTCTCAGTATAAATAGTAATTGTCACAGTGTTGTTGAATGGCACAGAGGTGAGCAGACCTGCACAAACTTCACATCCCTTCTCAGAAGTGTCTGACCTTTGACCTGTAGTCAGCCGCACGCTTGATTGTGTAAAGACAGCGATGCAGGCTGTGACTTTATACAGCAGCAGCGGAGATTCCTCAAGAACAGAGCAGGAATTCCCAGAGTTCCACCTCAACATTCCGCAGACACGCCCACACACCTGTCACTCACTCACTCTCTCTCTCTCTCAGAAGGGTGTGACGGCGTTGCGTAAACGACGGCAGGAAAGTCAGAACGATAAACACACAGATGAGCTCACAGGGCGAGCGTCTGACAGATGTAGATTAACGTGGGCGACGGAGAAAGTAGAAACTGAACTGATGAAATGACAAGCCAGCGCCGACTCTGAGTGTTAAACACACACTTGAGCTGTAGATGCGAGTGTGAACGGGGTGTTTATAGAGCTATGTTTTCATCCGTTCAGGTCACAGGCCAATGACATGCTGGTGTTGAGCACACGCCTGCAGCAGAACGCCGACCAGGTGGAGAAGAATGTCCTGCTTGCCGACAAACTGCTGCTGGAGGCAAGAACACACACACATATACACGTACAGTTCTGTCATTAAACTCTGATGGCTACTGAAGGGTTAGTTCACCCAAAAAAACGATAGTTACTCACCCTCATGTCGTTCCAAACCCGTAAGACCTTTGTTCATCTTCAGAACACAAGATATTAATAATGAAATCAGAGAGCTATCTGAGCCTCCATAGACAGAAACACCACTGAAGTGTCAAGGACATTGCTTAATTTATATTTATAATAATATTAATTATTATTATATCAAATGATTATTATAATAAAGATGACATTAATCACACTTTGTCTCTCAAATCAAAGTTAGCTCAGAAGCACATGTTAAACCGTTACGCCAGCATCTTTAAGCGGTGTGTTTGTGCAATCAGGATCTGGAGAACAAGCGTGCTGGCTCTCCTCTCAAACAGCAGGGTCCGGCCGCGGAGAACCTGTCGCAGGCCGAGATCTTACTGAAGGACCTCTTCATGGACATCAGCAAAGCCAAAAAAATGCAGCACCCTCAGGCCAGCGTGATCGAGCAGGAGTGAGTCACAAACACGAACACACACTGTTCCCTCGAGTGAGCGCTCGGCACTAACTCTTTCCTCCCGTGTGTGTGTGTGTGTGTGTGTAGTGTGAGTAACCTGCACGAGCGCTGGTCTAAATACTGCAGCACCTACAGAGATCTGTACGGCCAGCTGCACGAGCTCTACCTGCCGCCCGGAGTCGACTGGAGCAAGCTGCTGTCAGACAAACAGGTGATGCAAAAAAATGCCTGCTGACATCTGTGATTTAAAACAGGCTTTTCAAACCCAGCTCAAGACAAACGAGCAATGACATCCAGAGAAAAAAAATTGTGTGTGGAGAAGTAAAAAAAAATTAAAATAAATAAATAAATAAATAAAAATGAGAAAATAAAATTAGAAAACATAAAAAAGAAGTACCAAAGTAATAATTTTATATAAATAAATAAATAAATATATAATTAAAATAAATCCAAAAGTAAATACTTTATACTATAATATAATCATTGAATACATACAGGTCTGTAACTACTATAGACAAAAAAAGTATATTATTTTAAATATATAAACATTAGATAAAATTAATAATAATTGTTCAAAAGAAATACTGACATAAATATAAATACAACAAATATAATAAATATATACAGTACTATAACAGTACAGTAAGATCATAAAAAAGTGGCACTTAATAGAAACTAAGTATTTTCGGAAAAATATCTTTGACGTTTATTTACTGATAAATAAATAAACATTAGAGTGAGGCAAGAACAAACAAAATTCAAGTGAAACAAAAAATGAAGCAAGAATTAATAAAGTATAAATGTCATGTATAAAATGTCACTATAACAATACAGTTCTATAATAGAAAAAATACATATAACTGAAACGAAACTTAGACATATTTGTAATATCATGTTTTCCAAAGTGAAATGAGGTCGTAATGGAGTTGAGAGATAATACAGCTGCCTCATGTTTGGAGCTGGTGGCTTCTCAAAGATGAAAAGCTGCTTTAAAGCACCGGAACCAAAACACAGATCTGAAGAAGCTTTCATGAAACACCAAGAGCTCTCTTCATCTCCACACAGCTCTAGAGACAGCCCTGAAACCAAGAGCGTCATTTGAGTGTGTTTGTGTGTTTCAGAAGCTGATTCAGGGAGATGTTTACGGTCCCACTCTGTCTGATGTGGAGAAACAGATCGCAGCCCATAACATCCTGCATAAACAGATCGAGGTGTATCGCTCGGCCCTGGAGAGCAGTGGAGTAAGTCTCAAACACACTTTTACAAGCTCAGTGAAAATCAGATTCAATGCCTTTATCATTTCATTCATTTTTTCCTTTCCGTTGAGAGCTTGTAGAATGGTTTTGGAATAGAAAATGATCATTTTCAAATGTTTTTGAAATATTTGACACTATTAGGCATTATTTTATGCATCCTCCAAAATGAACGAACACTGAGCAATATAATGCAATTATTATGGTTCGATAATGTTAGTGCAATTATGAATTGTTTGCTCATCTTAGTTCTCTGGAAACTAATGCATGTAACTCTTTCATCTCTTTATCCTCACATTGAGGTTGCTGTAGAAGCGTGGGTTTATTATTAATGTTAACTTATGTTAAATTCAGTATTGCAATTTTTTGACTTCTTATAGTTCTATTACAGTATTATAGTGTTAATAATATTAATGCTGGTAGAGGGGATTTTTCTTTCCTCACAGGATAACTCCTCCGCTCTTCAGAAGCAGTTTGCAGATCTACAGGTAAGACTTTCTGAAATCTTCCTGAAATGCTCTTATAAAGCCGTGTGAAATGGCACTGCAGTGAGTGTGTGTGTGTGTGTGTGCAGGAGGCAAGCAAGCAGCGCCGGGAGCATCTGGCGTCTCTCTATGAGTTCATGCACAGCTGCAGTAGAGAGCTGCTGTATCTGAGCGAGCAGCAGCACAAGATCATCAGCCGAGACTGGAGCGAGCGTCTGATGGACAGCGCCGGGGTGCGCATGGACTACGAGGTGAGAGCCAGCATTTAAAGAGACAGCTCACCCAAGAATCACACCTCTGCCATCATCTAGCCAGCCTCAAGTTGTTTCAAACCTGTAGCAGTTTCGTTCTTCTGCTGAATGCAAAAGAAGATACTTTGAAGAATGTTGGCAACTAAAAGATTTCTGTTCAGCGATGACTTTTACAGTATTTTCTGTATCATTGCTATGGAAGTCAATGGCTACCGTCAGTTATTTTTACACCAACATTCTTCAGAATTTCTTCTTGATATTTTTTACTTCAGTTATCATATGAATGACTTTCCTGAATGTGTTTCAGAGGTTTAAAAACAACGGCCTGTTGTCACACGAGAGGGAAGTGAGCAAACTACAGGAGGATGCCAACGTGCTGATTGAGGACAAACACCCCGGGTCATCCGCTGTGAAGGTATGCAATCATTCATTCGTTCATTCATTTGTTCGTTCAGTCAGTGATTCATTCATTAGTTTGTTTATTCAGTCAGTCAGTGATTCGGTTGTTCGTTCATTCAGTCAGTATTCATTCATTCCTTTATTCCTTCATTCACTCAGTCAGTGATTCATTCATTAGTTCGTTCATTCACTCACTCAGTCAGTGATTCATTCATTCATTCGTTCGTTCATTCAGTCAGTCACCAAGATAGCACAGGTACGTCTGCAAGATGTCAGTTAAAGATCTCTTGATCTGGAAAGCATCTGCTGACTACAAACGTCTGGCAGATGTCTTACAGATGTCAGTTTAACATACATTCTAAATCATAAACATCTTAAAGACATCTTATAGACGTCTATTTGACATCTAAAAGGAGACGTCCTATAGACGTAATGCAGATGAGCAAACAACCTAAATAAATAAAATAGATGTCTCCTAGATGTACGTGTGCTATCTGGACAGTGATTCGTTCATTCATTTCTTCGTTCATTTAGTCAGTCAGTGATTTGTTCATTCATTTCTTTGTTCATTCAGTCAGTCAGTGATTTATTCATTCGTTCGTTCCTTCATTTACTCAGTCAGTGATTCATTTATTTATTTGTTCATTCAGTCAGTCAGTGATTCATTCATTTGTTCAGTCAGTCAGTGATTCATTCATTCATTCGTTTGTTCATTCATTCAGTCAGTCAGTGATTCATTTATTAGTTTGTTCATTCAGTCAGTCAGTGATTTGTTCGTTCATTAGCTCGCTTACAAGTTCATCTATTCTTTGAATCATTTGGTTTTTTATTACATATACATTTTCATTTATTATTGTATTTTCAGTTAACCATTATCAACCGTTAATTTTATTTTTAATTTATTTATTTGTTCATTTATTTTTTTTTTGTCAGTTGGTTCACTCATATATTTATTTATTCATGCGTTCATGCATTTGTCAGTTCATTCATTTATTTCCCTCACCAGAATATTAATTAATTATACAATAAACAGTTTGTCAATCCACTTCTTTATTTATTAGTAAATTTACTCACACATTTATTTATTATGCATTTATTAATTTGTTTTGTTTGTTTAGTACAGTATGTTAATTGATTTATTAATTTGAACACATCGATTCATTATTCATTTGTGTTTGTTCATTTATTTGTGCATTCAGTCACTAACACATTTTTTTAATTCATAAATTGCTGGCTACTTTTTTTTTTGTGCTAATTTTTTGCATAATTTATTTATTAATGTCCACTTGTTTTTTTCACTTGATTCATTTGTTCATTCACACACACTAATTGATTTATTTGTTTATTCTCTGACTCGTTCATTTCTTAACTTAATTCAGTGATGTATTCAAATCCCGACCGGCTCTGCGTAAGTCTTGCTGTCACTGATTCACTGAATGAATGTGATTCTCGTGTGTTTCAGTCGTACAGCACAGATGTGTCCAGAGAGTGGCAGCGATTCCTGAATCTGTGTCTGTGTCAGGACACACACCTGGACAACGTGGAGGCATACAAGAAGGTATGCAAACACACACACACACATCATGAGAAATTCAGCCGAGCGTTTACTGAAGCAACGTGTTTTTTTAAACTCAGTATCAGCTGAATTTAGAGACGTTCACGGAGTCGCTGAAGAGAATCAAATCCTCGACTGAACCATCAGCACTGAACAACATGAGCAACCCTGAGATCCTGCTGACTCTGGAGGTCAAATACACACACACACACACACTCACACACTGCAATATATGAATAATCCGGTGTAATTAATTAATAAGTGTGTGTTTGTGTTCAGGGCGAGGAGAGGTCCATCATGAGGAACGAGCAGCGTCTGGCGGATCTGAGAGAGCTTTGCACCAGCATTGCTCCTCTACACCTGCGCCGGAGCACCACCAGCAACCCCATCGGCGCCATCGCCCTGTGCGACTGGAGCACTGACAAGGTACCGTCCATATGATGTTGCAAAAGATTTGTAAAGGCCATCAGCGGAGAGTGTAGCGTGCTAAACGTTTCTCTGCTGCAGGGCTCGGTGAAAAGAGGCGACAAGGTCACGCTGGTCTCTGATCCCAGAGAGGAGGTGTGGGATGTGAAATCCAGCACCGGAGAGACCAAGCTCATCCCAGGAGTGTGTTTCCTCATCCCTCCGCCCGATTCAGCTGCCATCAACAAGGTGGAGAGGTAAGAAAGGCGCAGGAAGTGCAGGTGTAGTTTTCCTCCTAGCTGTTTCCTGTTTTAACATTCCTGTGTTTTTGTCTTGTATCCAGTCTGAGCAGGGATTTCTCCAATCTGAAGAAGACAAGGTCAGCTCTACTGGCCCAGGTCAAGACACCGACCGTAGAAGTCATGTCGTTCGTAAAACAAGGTCTCAAATACTATTTTATATATATCTACATGGTCATTTTTAGTTTGCATGTGTTTAGTTTCAGTTATTTTAGTACATTGACTTAAAACAACTATATAAGGCAGCACATTTTCACATCAATGTTTATTTTATTTCAACAAAATGTCTTTTTTGGAGAATTGTAGCATTAGCAAGCGCCCCAGAAATCATCTGCAGTGAATGGGTGCCGTCAGAATGAAAGTCCAAGCAGCTGATAAAAACATCACAATAATCCACACCACTGCAGTCCATCAGTTCATGTCTTTTAAAGAGAAGAGCTGCATGTTTGAAGATGTTTTTAACTTTAAACTGTTGCTTGAAGGTAAAATATAAGTCTTCAATTCAAAATGTTGGTTTCTCTGCTAAAAAGCCGCTGATCAGGAGAGAAATATACACAAATCAAGAACCGTTTACAAGCCAAACCATTCAAAATATGTGGGTGTATTTTGATGTGAGGGACAACAGGAGATGACCTTTATCACTCTGAAGCATTGAGATTTTCACAAGACATTAACTGATGACCTGAAGTGGTGTGGATTACTTGACTCTCATTCTGACGGCACCCATTCACTGCAGAACATCCACTGATGAGACAGTGATGCAATGCTACATTTCTCCAAATCAGACGAAGAAACAAACTCTTGAATGATCTGAGGTTGAGGTGTCGTATTAAATTAGAGTTGTAAATGATGTTCTTCCTCCTGGTAGTCGCTGTGGCCACCGTTTCCGACAGCGCAAAGGCCGGCCTTATCGATGGTCGACTGGAACATCTCTATTCAGACCTGCTGAAGTTAGAGAAGGACATCCAGAACCGAATGAGGTCTCCGTTAGATCGCACTGAACCCATCGGAGATCTGTCCGCCAGAATCAAAGACCAGGATGTAAGCGGGAAACCAAACCAAAAGATTTTTGAGTCTAAATGTGATTACTTAAATGATCAGAGAAGAAACAAATGCTGGATAATATAGCTAGTATAAATCACTCAGTGACTTTGGTTTGATCTCTCCAGAATTTTGCCATGATTCTGAAGAACCTGGAGGCTGAGAAAGCATCGGCTCAAAGGGAAATGGAGCCGCTGATATCCCAGAAACCCCTGGGGCCCACCACATCCTCGCTGCCTCTAAAACTGAGCAAAGTTAGCAACAAGATCGATGACATCACCGCACTCTCTGATCTCTACAACAAGAAGTAATTCATACAAGCAAGGCTTCATAAAGTACTGTGGTGCTGTGGGTCATACTATGATAAAAATATGGGATTATTTCCATTAGGGCCACGTCTTCCATGTTCCTGGAGAAACAGATCAAGAAGGTGGACAACATGCTGACAGATTTCGAGGATCAGTTGGCTGCTGACAAAGGCGTCTTAGATGAGCCCAACGCCATCCGCATCCACTCCAAACAGCTGCAGGTAAACACTTGTTATGCAAACATAATGCTAATATAAATCTTCATCTATAATATTACAGGGATGTTTCAGCCAAAAGTTTTTAAAAACTGACCCCAAACATCTGAGACTTTCAAAAACGCAACAGACCATATTTTGTTATTAACACTCCAGAGTTGCATTTCAGTGTAAACAGACCAAAATGGAGACTTCTTCATTAACATCGTGCTTATTGTTGTACCTGCATGAATGGTCATTTTTAATTGTGTGGACGGAGATCTTTTCTGAAATTCAGTGCCTTAATGTTGAAATAAAAACATGAATGGTTTTTAATTTGGTACAAATTACCTTGTAAACAATCTAATAATGTTTAAATGTAATTGTTTTTTCTTTAGACCATGAGTAAAGAGGTTGCATTCAAGAAAGATGACATCCAGCAGTTGAACCGTGAGCTGGAAGTCACAGAGCAGGCATGCAGCTCCCTGCAGAAGAGCTTCCAGGAGTATTGCCCTGACATCCGCCATCAAGAGACCGAGGTCAGGCGCTTGAGGAATCGCTACTCTAACATCAACAGTCAGCTGCAGCAAAGGTGAAGTGTCATAAAAAGCCTTTTCTGGTTTATGTTGATATCTTTTTTGTTTACAAAGGCAAGTCTGCTTTTCTTTTTTTTACAAAGCTACAGAATTTGAAAACTCAAAAAAAACGTTTTACTTCACAGGGCGACTCTGTTGCAAGAGGCTGTCAGTAAAAATCAGGAATTTAACAGTGCCATCCAGTCGCTCACTGCTTTCCTCATCAATATGCCCAATAACAAAGTTCGGCCTGGTGAAAGTGTGTCACAAATCTATGCCAAGCAAAACTCGCAGATGGTCAGTATTAAGTTTTATTGGCTTGTTTCAAAACAGTTGAAATTGTTTTATTATTATTATTATTATTATTATTGTTATATCATCTTAAATATTTTTGATGTGAAAACAACTATAAGCTATTAGGATACTGACGGTTTGTTTTTTGCTATTCTGTTTAGTGCCACTAGTTGCATAGAAATTGCATGCATTACATTTAAATATCTTTAATTGAAGTTGAATTTACAGTGAATGTAAGTTTGATTGTGGTTGCAGAGAGCAGTTGAAGACATCACGAGAAAGCAGGATGATGTAAACCGTGTGGTGAAACTTTCTTGTGAACTGCAGGATGTTCTTAACGTATGATGGCCATCTTGAACATTTGCATAATTCACATGTCAATGCTAGCATGAATGCAAATGCTCTATTGCTTCTGTGTCTTCAGGAGTATGAGCTGAATTCGAACAAATATCGCAGTGCATTGGGAAAACCAGAAATAAACAGAAAAAGAACTGATTACATCACGCTGGCTGAAGCTGTGCAAAAGAAGGTAGGTTGCTTTGCCATAAAACAATAATAATGACTTATTGTTTATGTACGTTTCCAAATATCTGTACAATTGGGTACTTTTTAGGAAAAAGATCTTGTGACCCTTTACTCTGAAGTATCCGCAGAAAACAATCAACTACTGAATCAAGTGATCTTGGCCAAGGACCTCATTAACAAGGTACTGACCCTCAAAGCGGCAACAACGTTTGGAATAAATAACAAGTTAATGCCAAATGTTGTTGAAGGGTCTACAGCTACCATGAACTTCTTAACTTGAGCTAAACACATCTTTAATTGTATTTCAGAATGATGAAATTGTAAGCCATGTGGTGGTGAGGCAGCAGCTTCAGATGCAAAGTCAGCAGAGAGACATGGACGAAGTTGACGGTCTGAAGCAAGAGCTGGCTGAGGAAATATCTCGCCGTAGTCATGCTGAGAATGATTTATCCACCTACAGGAAACGGATGGTGTCCCTGAAAAGTCGGAGAGGTGTGGAGCGAGTGGAAGAAAAGGAAACGGTGCATTACTACCGTGATGCAAAGCTGGAGGCCGACTTGGAAACGTTGAAGAGGAGGATAACCGAAGAGATCCATAAACGCTCTCAAATGCACACAGAAATTGAGATTGTCAACCAAAAAATTGTCAGTCGTGAGCGAGAGATTATCGAAGTGAAGCCCAAGCTTGTAACAAAAGTTTTTACAGAAATTGAGCGTGATCCCAAATTGGATATTGAAGCTGCAAGGATCAGGGAGCTCATACTCAAATTAAAGGAGGAAATTCGAGTACACGAGAGTGAAACGGTGCACATGAGAACAGAAGTTACTGTCTTGGAGACCAAGAGGCCAGTAATAAAAGAAAAGGTGGTCTTGAAAGAGGTTGTGAGGCTGGAAAGAGATCCCGAAATGCTAAAATCTGTTACTATCTTGAAGAACGAGATCTCGGATGAGGGTATCAGATGCAAGAACCTGAACGATCAGATATTTCATATTAGGAGTCAGATCAATAATCTGGAGAGGATTATTCCAACTATACAACCGAAAACTATCATTAAAGAGGTGAAAAAGATTGAGCAGGATGCCGATCTCCTACAGGAGTCCAAGACCCTTCGTACACACCTGCAAGAGCTCATTCAAGAATACAGTATTTTGATGAAAGAGTTCTCCAGCCTTCAGCTCCGCTACAGCCAAGTGGAGACCATCAGACAAAAGGTAGAGTTTAATGAGATCATCCATGAGATACTTAGAGTTGACCCTGAGACAGAACTGGAACTAAGACGGCTGAGAAATGAGCTTCTTGAAATAAGCAAACGCCGTAGTAGCATAGAGAATGAAATCAATGTGATCATGGTAGATCTGAAGACTCTGCGTGCCGAAAAGCCCAAGGTTGAAGTGAAAGAGGTTACTCGAGAGGTGGTGAGGGAAGAGAGGAGCCCTGAAATTGTAAAAGAAATTAAGAGGTTGAATGAGCAGCTCACCATTTTGAGAACGAACTATGACTCCACTATGAATCGGGTGATTCGTCTACGCAAGGACAGAGATGAGTGGAAGGCCGAAAGATCGAAGGTGGAGACCAAAGTGGTGACCAAAGAATTTATAAAGTATGAAAATGACCCTCTTCTGGAGAAGGAAGCCGAACGTCTCAGGAAGGAAGTACGTGAGGAAATTCTGCGTCGTCGAACAGTTGAGGAGAATGTGTTTGACCTTCAAAACAAGTACATTGTGCTGGAGAGACAGAAACCAGAAGAAAGGGTTGTGGTTCAAGAAATCGTGCGCCTCCAGACAGATCCCAGTCAGATTCTGGCCCACGAGAGGTTAGTCAAGACTTTGGAAGAGACCATCAAGGGTCGTAGGCAGCTTGAACTGGAGGTGCAGCAGATGAGATCTTTAGTTCTGGAGCTAGAGAAGAAGCTGGAGCTTGTGGATCGGCAGAAGAAGATCCTAGTAGAGACAGAGCTCAGACAAATCAAGGCGAGAATCTATGATCTTGAAACTTGCCCAACGCCTGTTGAGGAAAAGATTGTTATAGAGGAGGTTTTGAAAGTTGAGAGAGACCCTACAGTCGACAAACGAATCACTGACCTTCGTACTACCCTAGAAAGTGAGAGTACCAGCTTTTCTCGCCTGGAGAGAGATATTCGAAACCTCAAAATCAGGATAGAGTCCCTGACCAAAGAGAAGTCTGTAGAGAGGGTCATCCACAAAGAAGTCATCAGGGTTGAAAAGGACCAAGCGGTGGAGACAGAGAGAGAAAACCTCAGAACTCAACTTACCCAGTTGAAGAATGCTAGAGCCCTCAAAGAAGAAGATCATCTGCGACTCAACAACAAAATCACTCGAATTCAGACAACCAGAACCCATTTCTCTCAAGAAGAGACCACCTTGATTGTTTTCAGGGATAAAATCAAGAAAGAGCAAAACGAACTTCTCCAGCAGTTGAAAAGACTGGAGTCCCAAAAGCAGGAGATCACCATAACTTTCCAACATCAATCCAAACTCTTAGGTGAAAGAAACCAAGTCAACAGGCAAAAGAACATCAAGCTGGAGTCTGAGATACAGCGTTTGGAGAGAGAAATTCTGGAAGTGAAAGAGCTGATCAACCAGCGGGAAATTACTATCATGGACCTCCACAAACAAGCAAAGTCAGCTCAACAAACAGAGACAAACACCAGAGAGACCAACGTCTCCACCAAAATCACTATTCTGGACCCAGATACTGGCAAAGACATGTCACCCTATGATGCCTATCTTGAGGGTCTGATTGATCGCAATCAGTACATCCACCTTCAAGAACTTGAGTGTAGCTGGGAGGAAATCACAACCACCGGTCCTGAAGGTGAGACCACGCTTTTGCAGGATCGTAAAAGCGGAAAGCAGTACTCCATCAGTACGGCCATGCAAAATGGCAGACTGACCCAGTATGACGTTCAGCGCTACAGAGAGGGCAAAATGTCCATTTCAGAGTTTGCACTTCTGGTTGCAGGGGAAACGAAAACAAAGTCCTTCCCACCTACTACACAAACAACTGTTCAGACAATTGCTCCAACAAACTCCTCGACATTGACACGCCGCTTATCCTACTCCAGCAACGGCAACTTGAACTCCCTGGTAACCACCAGTGGAGATGACCTCTACCCCATTTCTGGTATCTTAGATGTCACCACAGACAGCCGCATGTCCGTACGAAGTGCTCTAACACGCAAACTGATTGATAATGACACAGCGATGAGGCTTCTGGAAGCTCAGGCCGCTACCGGAGGTATTGTGGACCTGAGCAAGAAGGACAAGCTGTCCATTCACAAGGCAGCAGAACGTGGATTGATCGATTCGAGCCAGCTTTCCAAACTCCTCAGTGCTCAGAAGGCCTTTACTGGTTTTGAAGACCCTGTGTCCAAAGTGCGAATGTCAGTTGGAGAAGCTGCCCGCAGGGGATGGATCCCCAACGACAGTGCCATGTGGTTCATGGAGGCACAGGTGCTGACTGGTGGACTAGTAGACCCAAAACGAGCAGGTCGCATTGAAATGCAGAATGCCATCGATACAAAACTGATCGACGCATCCGTGGCCAAGAAACTTCAGGATGATTCCGCCTTTGTGAAGAACGTGACTGACCCCATCAAGAAGGATACGATCACATATAAGGAAGCCATGGCTCGATGCAAGAAAGACTACACCACAGGGCTGCTCCTGTTCCCAGCTGCCTCGAATGACACTGTTGACGCGCCATCCTATTCCAGCTACAAATTTTCCAGAAGATGAAGACCACACGCAAGAGAGAAACAGATTTAAGTTCTGCATAATAAGGGACTTCTGATTCTAGGGCTTTTTTCCATAAACTTATATAAGATAATCTCTGGAGCCTCTCTAACTTTAACTTTTTTTTAAAATCTCCTTTCTTTTTTTTTTATTAAACACTCTTTCAGTTACTCATTATTTTCTGGTTTATCTTGATGAATGGGTTGCTTCTTGAACTTAATATATTAAAAAGTCCTGTTTCATACCTACCAAGTCACTGTCTGTGTGTTAATTTTCAAACTATGAAAAGTGATTTTTTTTACTGTAAAGTCAATCTCTAAAGGAACACGCTCAATAGAAGGGATTCGTGAACCCCTGGAGGTTTGAAAGTGAACTGCAGGATACTTGTGCGTTAACAAAAAAATCAATCATAAAAAAATATGAATCAAGAACTAAGTTGTTGATATTTTCATTCCTCTCTAATAGTAATAATATAATAATTGCAGTGCTTTTACTGATTCACATGTCACTTTACACATGAAAAACAACCCATATACATAAATGTTTACCATCTTAAATTTTATTTCTCTTTTTCATCAAAATGTATAACTTCGGAAAAATATAGAAAATATTTTTCTTTATTTATCTCAAGTATAGAGAATGCTATTTAAATATCACAGTACAGTTGCAATCATATGCACATTTTTAATTTGCTAATAAATCAAAGCACTTTTATTCTGATTGTTCCCCTCTGGTCACATACAGTATTGTGCAAAAATCAAATGTCTCAAAAATCATTGCTCAAACAATTCCTTTACCATTAAAAACAATATGGAGTGTTTACATCATTTCACCTCTGATTTAATAAGTCACACAGTTGTGAACTTGGTTCACTTTACAAACTAGACAGTGTCATCCACACACAAATCAACACAACATGTTCAATGGATGTTTGATCGCCTATATCATGTTTAGCCTGAATCGGTCCATTGGTCCCCATCTGGCTGATCTGAACAAGCCTGTAACAAAATGTTTGTACTTTGAGCTATATTACGTCTAAGATATTGTGCTATTATTTAATATCACCTATTTATAGGTTGTTTTAAAACCCAGAACCTCAGTGCCAGACTAAAATTACAGTAAACTCACAACTAAAAAACAAACATTTTAGTTGATAGCTTTTGCTATGGCTGCTCCTTTAATAAATGTTGACCTTTCACTGATGACATCACACAGCAAGTGACATCATCTTGGATAAGAAACATCAGCAAGTGTTATCAATGCCTTAACATTTCATCTTGTTTGAAAATTGACAAATGTGAGAATGACAGTCTGACTGCAGAGGCAAATCAGCTTTATATATATAATTTAACTAAGACAATTTTATTTATTTATTTTTATTTTCTTTATTCTGACATTCATGAAAAACAAGCTTTAAAGAGAGGACATTGAGCATGTTACTTTGTATGCGGTTGATGAAAAACTGTGGTTTCCCAGGAGGATCTGAAGGCAGCATGTTTAGTACATTTAGAAACAGCTAGCAATCACTAATCATGGCTTTTTTCATTTTAGTATTTATATCTAATAATGGCTGATCTACTGCAGGCATAATAAAACCTTCAGACATTTTAAAATGAGACATTATGATGCAGGCGGCTGGTGAGGCTTCATCACAAACACACACACCGACAGTCAAACCACTCTTAAATAAACATGAACATAACCTGATTTATATCATAGAAAAATAAAGATAAACAACTACATCATTTTCAACATTGGCACTTCTGAAAATCAAGATTGGCGCATCGCAGCAGCATAAACTCCAGCATCAGAGACCATGAAACTCAGAGATGACAGAATCATATTTCACTCCACAAATCTGAGCAAAGAAATAAGGAACTGCATTTTGCATTGGGAATGTTTTCAATTATTATTTAGGATAAAATATGTTTGACCATAATGAAGCTAATATCACAAAGTTGTGTTTTTAGATGCACAAGATATAATGATTCTTAATTGGTTTAATTCATATTTCACCCACAGAAAATTTATGAAAAATTATGTTTTGCGTAAAGTAAAAACAGGCAATTAACAGTCCGTATTAAAAAACAGTCAATTGTATGCATTTCCTTTCTTCTTTCTTTCGATTTTTGGAGTGAAGTGTGACTAAAATGAATCGCAACCTGCTCAGCTCATATTTCACCTCAAAAGGCAAAGAAAATACAAATGTGTTTTATTTATTAATTTATTTGTTTGCATAAAGAAAATAAAGCTTGTTTTGTAGATAACACATTGACTTTTCATTGTGCTATTTTTCAGTAAAAATTCTAGTTTAGAAAAAATTATGTAAACTCGTAAAAACATTACATTTCCTTAATGCTACATTTTTGGGGTGAATTGCAACCTAAGATATATTTTGAGAAATTATGATTTTTAACCTGCTTTTCATTTTTAACCTTCAAATTTCATTAAAAAAAATCAATCCATATAAATATGTTTTAACATAAATTTGCAATTTTTTATGTTTGTTTATAAATTGTGCAAATTTATGTAAATGTAGAACCTGTAAATATACCCACAATGTATGTAATTTCTTATTTTGGGGTGAAACAGGCTATTACCCGAAGTTTTGTGAGATTCACCTAAAGTTACAATTCCTCAGTAAAACAAACAAACATTAAATTCAAGTTTAACAGCAGCCAGTCAGGATTGTGCGGTTCCGTGTTGCTTCAGGTAAAGGATTTCCTGTTCAAGGGCCAGACTTACTAACAGCTTACATCAGCACAAACCGCTAAAACAGTACAGTATAATATCAGGATTTACAAAAGTTGCCCACTGAAGAATTAGAATACGCATTTACAGGAGTTTCCTTTTCAGGAAGAGAGCATTAAAATAAAGCAAGGCTAACGTTTGCTCTCATCGGATTACTGGTAGATGCACCGTTATTTAATGCCTTAAAACAGGCGGTAAATTGCGCTGCTCTTGCCAGATTGCGCCAACCGGATCTCACAGTAATTTGCCCATAAACCTACCAGTCACTGGGGATTAGACAAATCATATGAGTGAGGTTTGTACGAATTATCCATCTCATAAAACACATACAAATTGGCCGTGAGATGCCGTTGATTTCGCTGGTCATTATGGACTGTGTGCTTTAATTTGCAGATTGTGAGAATTTTCTCCTCCCTTTGGCGTAGGGCTGCATGATTAATCGAAATTAAATCACAAAATTGATAAATTGCTATTAGGCAGAAGCTGTGATTGTCATGCGTATCTTTCAGTGAGGTTCTGTGACCAGTAGTAGATCTTCATCCGAAAGCCAGAGGGCGCTCTTGCGCAGAAACTCCAAATATGATTTGAGAGTAATTCCTATAGTGGTTGCTGAATAAACTGAACTATTGAACTGCTTTCATTGATTCAACGTGACTAATAAACACCTGAAATACGTTGCGTGCGTGCCTTATTCTGTGTAAGAAGCCACATCATCTTCCACAAGGATTTCTTTCAAACACTCAGCTGACGTTACGAAGTGAGTTTGGAGTAAAAACATGTTATTAAATGTGTCATAGTTCACTGAGAAAGCTGCAAACAGTTTTCGATTTCATTATTGCGCAATTATATCGCCTACTACTAACTACTGCTCTGTGTAGTAAATGCTGCATCATCTGAAAGCAGATGATGGAGGAAATTTACTACTAATCACAGAACCGGCTTTACCGACAGACTATTGCATACAATTGGTCGTGAGATTGCTCAGGTCGTTCTGGAACTGATCTGACTATTTTGCCCTGTTTAGTAAATCTGGCCCTTAAATGGATGTTGATAGTTCACGTGGAGATGAGGCGGGCCACTCCTCTGTGCACCTGGGCCTGCAAGGGCCCACACTCCACGCGCTCCCCGTCCACCGTCATGACCCCGGTGGCGCTCAGCGGCTCCAGCCTCAGCGCTCGGACGCGCCGGTACACCAGGTGTGCACAGCCGCAGTCCAGGTGCGTCCCGCTCTGCATGGCCCGGAAGAGTCGCAGCAGTGCGGCACGCGAGATTCCCGCCGTCACGTAGAACAGGTGGATGAGCCCGTCGTCTGGGCGGGCATCCGGAGCCGCAAGCAGGTCCTCGCCCAGGTGCGACTGGAACATGGCTAGCACCAGAACAAACTCCGGCTCCTCCACCAGCGTCCAGTCCTGCGGGACGGGCTGCTCCAGCGGGGAGAGCAGGTGGTCCGGCAGCCGGCTGTCAGTGGCGGAAAAGCTCACGCAGTCCGATCCGCGCTCGTTTTCAGCTGGCAGGAAAGACAGTTTTCCCTGATAGATCCGTAAGGAGGCCAGGCGGAGCAGAGTGCCGATGATGAAGCGCAGTGCTCCGATCTGGCGGAACTGCTCGCTCTCGATGTCCACGTCAGCCACAAAGCCCCAGGCTAGAGACAGGAAGGAGAAGAGACGAGCGCCGGACGACAGGTGGACGCAGATCAGGTCCAGTTTAGACACCACACCCTTACAGAGCAAAAAGCCACAGCTGGTCAGCAGATCTTCACCCCACACCGGAGACGCTCTGCAAACACAAGAGATCAGTGTCACCTGGATTGACAATACTGATGTTAAAGGGAGCATAAAATAAAACATTCATCAAAAATGAACCTTTTGTTTTTAATTGTTTATAAAAACATCTTCATAACATGTTAGTATTATTTAAATACTAATTTGTATAAGCATTTGTGTATATTTTCTAATATTAGTAGCCTAATTTGGTGCTTTCGTCATTTTAATTTGATTTTTTTTTATTCTGCAAAACTTCATTTGGTAATGCTTTATAGGTATCCTTTATTAATATTTTGAATTAGGTTAGCCAGTAGGCCTATATCAATGTTAAATAACTTTAAATAACTGCCCTTGGTTATGTGTATGTTTGACACATTTCAGGGTTTTCTGCTGCAATATCCTGTCTTGATTAACAAAGTTGTTACCAGCAGGTCACAGTGAACTTGTCCTCAGGTTAATCACATCACTCTCTAAACGCCATTTGGAGGCGCTTGTGTTTCAATAATACAAGTCCAGCAGCCAAACACTGAATGAGAGCAGTTATTATGAGCTGAATTACGCCGGTGTTCAATTATTTCTCTGGTGAGTCGAGTGCTGATGAATGTCTGCGGTCTGCTTCACTTTCATGAATAGAAATGACTCATTAATGAGGTTAAAGTCAGCGTTTTTCTCCAGAGATCACCGAGCTTGAGTGTTTCCTGAACTGACCTGTTATCACCAGCTCTAGTCACCTGAAAACACCCGCTCTCTGATCGGATGCAAGTCATTAGTGATTCATTAATGTGTACATTTTTTTCCCCCCCTCTCTCTCAGCAGAACTGAACTTTTATTCTTTAGTTCAAAGAAATGCTGAGTTTAAACCCTCCAAGATTCAGCTCTCAGAAACGCGTGCTAATGACTCTCATTAATGACTGCTTACATCACAGACTTTAAATTCAGCATCTACACCAAACAGCACAGGCTGAGTTTAACATGATTACTAAACCAAATGAGGTCTGATTCTGAACACTGACTCAACCTACCTTATTCCAAGAAGTTTATTTCAGTCCAGTAGGAAACACCTCTAAAAAAATACTCTGCAATTTTTATGGCATAAAATCATATTTAAAAATTCTTTTTTTGTTTTAGGCCTTGGCTGTTGTTTGATTTTTTTTGTTATTATTTTTATGATTGGTTTTGGATATTAAACTGTGCATGCCTATTCAGAAATCTACATTTAACCTTTAAATCACTAGCAAATTAATAAGACATTTTAAAATGAATAAAAATTAATCCACTGTAGGCTACATTAATATTAATGATTAATGATTAATGTTAATGATTCAAGTTAAGTTGTATTTAAAATAAAATAATAAAATACAAATAAAATTATATAAAATTTAAATTAATAGATTAAACAAATTAGATAATTTAAACAATTTACTTCTTGTGAGGACTGTAATACTGAATTTAATAAAATGCAAATTAACTAAAATAAATATAGTTCATAAATAAATAAAACAAATTCTAATAATTTATAATAATATTCAAATAAATAATTTGTTAAAATAAATCAGTATTTAAATTGTGTTTTTAATTATTTGTCATATCTTTAATTCCAGATTTCTTAACACTTCTATTAAATTATTGCATTGACTTTTAAATAAATTACATAATTTGCATTAATAAAATAAAATACAATTAAATTAAAATTTGTTGTTTTTTTGTTGTTTTTTTTAGGGGGAAAATGTAAAAGTATAAACAAAATATATTAATTTTATCACCGGCCATAACTTATAAGTATTGGCCAAAAATTTGATTTCTTACTGTTTGAATTAATTAATTTCATTCATTTAAATAATAATAATAATATATTTTCTCATTGGCCATAATTTTTTGGCACTGGCCAGAAATGTAATATAGGCTTTTATATGTACTAGTCTCTAAACACCATGTAAAGAAGTTTAGTCCAGTTGGTCTCTTCACATGTCAATCAGACGGTGTTGTGGGCGGTGCTCGTCTGTATGAGCTGACAGTTTGATTGGCTCACTGTGTGTAGTGATGGACGGACGCAGCCAGAGCATTTCCTGAACCTCCCGGCAGGATTCCCAGAGGAGTCTGGATGGCCTTTTCCCAATCCTGCCTCTCCATTAGACCGTTCACTACCTAAAACACACACACTTACATGAGCTGAGTGCCTAACACACACACACACGCACAGAAACGGACATAAGTGACCTGCACACACCTCAAACAGCAGCCCGTCTCCAGACAGAATGACCAGAGCGTCCCACTGCGTCAGGTCTGCGCTCCGCACCAGGTCCCGCGCGTGATTCTGACGCTCTGGAAGACCACAGATATCCGTCCAATCAGTCGTCAGCAAGAAGTGCTGATTCCTCTACACTCATTATAGTAGCACTGACATGCTGTACACGTTTTCATTCATATTTTGAATATATTTATTATTATTATTATTTTTTTTAAGTTTTGTTCATTAATTCATTCATATTTATTTATTTCTTTCACATACTGTATGTCTTTGTAATTTCTATTTTTTATTTCTGTTTTAGTTATTTTGGTACATCAGGTTAGTCTAACAGTAAAGTCAATTATAATGTTACAAAAGGTTTCTATTTCAAATAAATTATGTTCTTTTAAACTTTGAAAAGAAAAGGTTTTTTTACTGTTTTCAACATCAAATAATCAGAAATGTTTTTGAGCAGCTAATCAGCCAATTAGAATGATTTCTGAAGATCATGTGACACTGAAGACTGGAGTAATGATGCTGAATTCAGCTGCGCATCACAACATCACACTATATTCAAACAGAAAACAGTTCTTTTAAATAGTAAAAATACATCACAGTTTTTACTGTATTTTTATCAAATAATTACAGCCTTGGTGAGCAAGAGAGACGTCTAACAAAAACATCAGCCCCAGTGGTTGTTCACTAAACCTGGTGTTGAATATAAAGGCTTTTATGATTTATTGTGATGTTGCTCAGTTCTTAGCTGTGTAAGTGAATCGGTCAGATGCAGCACAAGCACAGGAAAGCTGCACAAAACTCCTATAAAAGTGTCACCGTCTGAACCGAAGGAAGTTTAAATCCTGACTGTGTGTGTGTGTGTGTCAGGCAGAAGTGAAGATTCATAGTGACTGATTCAGCAGAAAAGCGTAAAGCTGAGACTGCACTTCTCTCTCTCTCTCTCACACACACACACACACACACACTCACTGATTTAATGGCTTCGGTGTGGATGTGGTG